>UESW01001473.1:224243-291280 GCA_900491605.1 Calamus simplicifolius
TTCTAAATGTGGTATTATAGTACGTTGCAGCCTTTAAATGTGGTTTTCAATCAGCTTTTTAATTTTATCTTAGGCTCAATATACCCTTCTACATATTCTCTTGTCCAACAAATATGCAATCCATAATGGTGGCCGGGGGTGATGCCTAGTCGAATTTGAATAATTTTATCATATGAGTATACAATTAGTTTGGACTTTCTTTCTTCCTTTGTTGTGGCAAAAAGCAACTTGCTTGATTCAATTTTCACAGGAATAGAGTTAATTTAAGTCCACTATTTCATGAATTGGGGTTTGCCACGGTGGTCACACCCCTCTGCTCATCGCACACCCCAAGAATTCTGACCGAATCTAAATTGAAGTTAATTAATTCGGCAATTTCGGTACATATTGACTTCATGTAATCGATTAGCCTGCATCCGCTATCAGTCCTTTCTGTTCCATATATAAGATCCAATCACTTGCCAAACATTAGGGATATGAGCTAAACCGAGTTTTCTTCTCACAGCCAGGGGAACATAGCCATTAGCCTGTGCGTTTTTAGAGCTTAAAAGGTGGCCTTGTGTCGTCTAACCAGGCCTAGTTGAAGAGCATCGGGGCCCATGAAGCTAATTCTAGTCAAAAATTAGGATGGACTTCCTAAGTATAATGAAGCTAAAAAGAAGCATGCGTTAGCTCTAACCAAAGGAACAGACTTTAGCTAAAAGAAGTTAAAAGAAGCTACAAGAAAAATGATTTATTTCGACGAATTTATTCTCCGCAATAAGTCCCTAATCACCATAATAACTATTATGACGAAAAAGCCTTTCTTGTAATAAGGTGATATCATAATAAGTTATTACGATGAAAATTTTCATCATAATAAATAAAATATTACGATGAAATATATCACCATTATATAGTTTAATTATTTTTAATGATATTTTAAAATTATATTATGGTAAAATATTTCATCGTAAAAAGCCTATATTATGATGAAAACATATCATCGTAATAAATAATTTTATAAAAATATATTTTGAAAAAACTTATTACGATGAGTTTATTTCACTGTAATAAATATCTACGGTGAAAATAGGTTTGTCGTAATAATTATAACCTATTACGATGAAAAAATATCGCCATAATAAATATTTATTACGATAAATTTTTTTGCCGTAATAGGATTTTATTTAAATTTTTTTTATTTCATACCTATTATAATAATTTAATATAATATTAAAGCAATGATATTAGAAATAATTTTTGCTTCAAATTTTTCATAGAAAAATAAATAAAATTTTTTATTCATTTCAATAAATTATCATATACAATATTTTTGAAAATACATGTCACTAAGGGCACTATGGAGGAAATGGGGCCTGCTGGGAACTACTAGAAGCAAATCCAGGAACTAGCTATCATAGGTAAGTAGCGATCTCATTAGTCTTCGCTTATAGATTCTCGATGATCTTCTGCTGCTGAGTGATGATATCCTTCTGTCGACTCAACTGCTCCGGGTATTCATTTAGTTGCTCCTTTAATTATAGGTTTTAGAAGACAAAGAACTACCTCTAGTCCTCGATGTATCCTTCAATAGTGGACATCCTCACTGATTGGTTCTCTGTAAAGTCTTGTGAAGAAAGTCGCTCTACTAATCGTGCATACAAATAAAAAGAAAATAAATTCAACATGTTTAATATAAAACTTTACATTAAAAAATATTGTATTTTAAATTGATAAAACTTACCTGGGTTTCTACAACTTTTTTATTTATTCATGATTCTTTTTTTTGTCAAAAAATAAAAGTATCCCACAAACGAAGTCTTGATGGCTCCTCTTCCATAACAGAATCTTTCTAAAAAGAAATAATAATAGTTTAAGATAATAAATTTTGTAAAAAGGATAATCATAATATGAAACTTTTGTGATACTAAAGACTTGAAGCATTTGTGATACTAAACACTTGAAACTTTTGTGATACTAAATACTTAAAATATTTGTGATACTAAACATTTAAAACTTTTGTGATAGTAAAGACATGAAGCATTTGTGATACTAAGGATTTGAAGCATTTATGATACTAAACATATGAAACTTTTGTGATACTAAATACTTAAAGCATTTGTGATACTAAACACTTGAAGCATTTGTGCATGAGATCTTCAAGGTCAGCAAGTTTATAACCTCTTTGTAGGCTTGAAAAACATGACCAATATGCAACCCCAAATATAACTAATACATTTAAGTGAAAAATACAATAACTGAGTGAGCCTTTGGACTGATGGTGAATCTTGCAACAAAGAGATGGTCTGAAATTTATTCAGCAATTATAACAAACGCTGCCCTGAAATTTATTCTATCAATCTCATGATGATAAACCAAGATGAACAGCAAATGTTACCTGACCAACGGATGGTGATGATATAACAAACATGTGAACAAAAAAGAATGGCACTGCCTAGAACACATAAGTGAAACCATTAACTTGATAGATTATCAAGGAGACAGTCAGACTAACCAAAAGGATAAAGCACTGGATATGACATATAAAAAAAAAAGGCTTACCGGCATGCAAACTGATCTGATCAAATTGAAGAATAAATGATACTCCTGTACATTCAACACCAGAGAGACAGAGAAGCTGTCCATGAGCTCTACCACTGCTGGAGTCTCAACTCCGCAAAGAAACAGCTGGAAACCTTGAAGGTCGTGCGCCCATACTATCCCATATACTGGGACTCAATGGGCTTTAGCATGCAATGTACGCACAATTGGCATATGTGCAATCAATCTACATACCCGATATACACTTATTGCACTGCTCTTCGGTGCAGCAATCTTTTCCTAACCAATCACAACAATTTGGAGCCCGAGCTGAAACTAAAGCCCAAAAATAAATAATGAGTCTAAGGGCAAAATTGGTCAGATTGGGTTTTTAGCAGTGGTGCAAAGTCTCATCAGTCAGAACTCCAGACAGAGTCAGTCCTCTTCACAAAAGATTCCAACATAGCTGCGAGTCCAAGCTGAAAAGTGAATCTTATTTCCTAAATTGCCTGGTGCGCAGCAGCGTAGCACTAGCTGAACGCAAGTTCCAAGCATTTGGCCTCCGGTTTTATATGGAAATGGTTGCCATACAAGGAGCTTTTTCTCTTCTTAACGCAGCCCAAAATTTGATAGAAATGACCCACTTGATTGACTTTTCTGTAGATATATGGGCTTTCAATTCATGTCTCGTGTTTTTTTGCATTGTTCCCTATATAAATGGAGAATAAATGGAATATAAGAAAGAGCAATGCTACCTATGATCACCCATTTCTATCACCTCTAGTCCATGTATAAATCAACGACCAAAATACCTAACGGCAGAAAATCATTTGAATACAAGGCGGCTCCTAGGTGGCCTCAGTTTACAAGGTGGCCCCAAAACATAGGCGGCTTCTAGACGGCTCCAACTCCTAAAACGGCCCCAGTTTACAAAGCGGCCCAGAGACGGCCTCAGAACATAAGCGGCTCCTAGGCGGCTCCGGCTCCTAAGCGGCCCCAATTACAAGGCGGCCCAAAGGCGGCTCCAGAACATAGGCGGCTCCTAGGTGGCCCTGGCTCCTAAGTGGCCCCATTTCACAAGGTGGCCAAGAGGCAGCCTCAGAACATAGGCAGCTCCTAGGCGACCCCTGCTCCTAAGCGGCCCCAGTTCACAAGGCGGTCCAAAGGCGGCTCCCACTCACAGGCGACTCCTAGGCGGCCCCAGTTCACAAGGCATTCTCATCCCCCTTTTCATCCCTGAACTCAACTATTGGCTTCCTAAGCAAGTCTTCCTTCACTTTTGACAAGGATAGGCCCACCAGTCATCTCTGATTCATATATGTCTAATAAGATAAACTCTGTTGATTCTAGCACAAGCCCAAGAAGCCATAATCATCATGAAGCTTTAATTGCCTAGATCAGACGAACTCAAAAAGTCATCATTCATTATGAATTTTAATGACTCTGACTAGATAAGCCTCAAAAGGTGATCATCTGCCATAAAGTGCCACTTACCCAGTTCAGATTGGATGAATTCAATCCCACTAGTTCTGACATTCTATTGGCAAAAATCACGGCTCATCATGAGAGCAAGCCACGCAGACCCAAAGCAGCAACAAAACGGGTAAGAGGGACTCTGACTAATGTATGAACACTCAAGCAAAGCACTTAGAGATTTTCTCTCATCTTCTTCCTAGTTCTCATGGTTGAGCTTTCTCAAACTCACGACTGTGATTCCGATCACTAACTTGAGCGTCGAAGGGATCCCGCCGGAAATCCGGCCTCCGGGACTTCTTGCAAATCTCGGAGTTGAGGCGAAGCTTCTTCGTCAAGGTCACGGTCCGTTACGCTCAAGGACGTCAGTTCAAGGTGATCAGGCATCATCAATGACAAATTAATTTAAGGTAAGCAAAGTTAAATCTCATCTATTTATTCAAAAAAATTTATAGAAAGAGCAACCGCTGCAATGCTACCTATCACCTGGGTTTGCGGCTGTGCATTAGAAATAGTTATCCCTGGTCAGAGCCAATCTAGCCTAGAACTAATTTCAGATGGTTCTCAGTTTGTGAAACTGGAATTGAACAGTCAATATTGACACTAATTAAAATCGTTCCAATTCATTTCAAATCAGTTTATTCTAATTGATTCTTAAAATAACCAAAAAAAAACATATTTCTAAAATATAATTTCTTATATTTATTTCCCAAAATTCATTAGAAAAAAGAGGTATCGAGTAACATAAACTGACAAATAACCTATGCGACCCTCTCAAATAATATCCCCAAAAAAAGACTAATTTTGAATATAACAAATAAAAAAAAAGATATCCAGCATTTTATCCAGCAAAACAAAAATTTGTATAAATGAGAAACCCTTGATATTTATTTTCTGAGAAATCTATGATATATTAAACATTGTTAAATCTCAAAACAAATTGACTTGATGAGATTAGTTTAACGTTACTGGTCACCGCTCATTAATTTATTTCTATTAATGAAATTTGAATTGGTGGCTGAAGATGATCACCATTTTAGAGATGCTTGAAGTTGCCATAGATATTCTTGTAAGGATATTGTCACATACTTGAAAGAAAAAAAAGATAGAGATCCACAAGCAAGAGTAAATCGGCGAATGATGCTCAGAGTCCCAAGTACTGCATGCTTAATCTCTTGATATTTGACAATCCTGACAAACACCACCCTAGTCTTTATTTTGGAGATGAAAGTTCTGCAAATTACTAAAAGGTATATCAATCAATTTTGATTGTACAACTTTTAGTCAAAAAAAAATAAAAATAAATTGCACAAGAGAAGTGCCTAGGTATCACACTGTCTAAGGACTAATTTTGCTCCCTTATACAAGTTATTGATGAGTTATTTTGAAGGTACGATTACTTAGAGTTGTGTTCCAATAACTCTTAAAAATTCAATAATGAGGAAATATTAAAACCATATAATCTTTAAGTGATATAAGAAAAGCAAAGAAATGCCATATTTTTACGTATTGGATCTAGAACCTATTTATAGGCTCGGTCCAATGGCCATATCATTGTGTCACGGACTAAATGACACACCTTGCGATTTTTTCACAGAAAGGTTATGCATGTTGGCTAATGCATTTGCGTACGTGGTAGCAATAAAATTCCTTTAAAATTTTTTCAATGTGAGTCATACTAGATTAAACATTTTTAAAAACTTCTTTATTGTATACGCAATTCATATTATATTAGTAATTTTAAAGTATTTCACCACATGACCCATGACTATGTGTGAGTCACACTACGTTTTTAAAACTTTTCTTTAGGTAGTTTTTTACCCAATAATCCTCACAAAAATTTTAAAATTTATAATTTTTTTTATACTATGCAATAGGTGAAGTATTTTGTGAACTTGAACATCATTTATTATTGATTCTATATTATGAAAGAATCATAGTGAATTAAACTTTGAATTAAATACTTGATTCAAACTTTTACATATCACACGGAACGTATGGATTTATTGCGCATATATGTTTAATATATAGTAAAGACCATGCACTTAACACTTATTTTTTTGTAAGAATTTTATAGTGTTAGTCTAAACCCTTAGTCACAGTCTTATACGATAATTTCACTATAAGAATTTTATATTTTAGCGATGCCAGAAATAAGTATCGCTAAATAGTAATGAAACAATGACGCATGGCTCCATCAAAAAAAATTAACGAATAAGTAGCGACGAATTAGAGATGAATAAAATTAGTGACACGTTCAGTGACGTCAAGGCATCACTAGTTAGTGACGCACAAACGCATAGTTATGTAGTGAGGCTCATGACCGCGGCCTTGCTTAGCGAGAGCACCCGCGACTAAGTAACGAGGCGCGCACGCCCACCTGCGCCCGCTAGCTTTTCTTTTCGATGCACTGTGCTCCCACCCTCATTTCCTCCACCTCCTCAACCCCCCCCCCCGCACTTCGGACCCCCATTTTCCTGGCCCCTTGCTCGATCCACCCCCTAGGGTCGGCCCCCCCTTCCGGTGTGTCCCCAACCCCCCCTTGGATCTCCCCTCGCGGGCTGCCGTCGCACCCCCCCTTCGCACCCGATCTCCCCCTCGGCCCCCCTTGCTGGGCCCCCCTGGGCTGCATCGCACCCGATATCCCCGCACCCTAGCCTCCCCTTGCTGGAGACCCCCCCCCCCACCCCAGCCGTGTCGCGCCCAATCTCCCCCCTCAACCACCCCCCTCCCCTCGCACCCCGCTAGGCCACCGTTGCCCCCCCCCCCCCCGTGCCTGATCTTACCCCCGACCCCCCCTTGCCGAAACCGCCCTAGGCTGCATCACGCCCGATCTCTCCCCCCCTCAAGCGCATCGCTCCACCCCCTCTGGCTGCATTAGCCTAGCCCCCCTTGCCTGGCCGCGTTGCTCCCCTTCAGTTGCGTACCCCCTGCCTCGATCCCCCTCCCCCCCCCCCCCCCCCCAAGCCATGTTGCCCCCCCTGGTTTGTCGGATCCCCTCTTCGGGAATTGCCCCCATCGCATCCTTTTTTTGCTGGATCTGGTGGCCGCGTCCCTCCCTTTTGCTGCATCCCCCCTCGGCTGCAACGCCCCCCCGGCTGTTGTTGATCTCTTCTTCATAGAGGTATTGTGTCCATTTATTCCTTAATATCATGTCCATTTATCCATTAGGGCATCGCTAATTAGCGATGTCACGCTAATTAGCGATGCACAAACATTGGCACTGCTAAATTCGTTTGTGACCAATGATTTGTGACATATTTTTCAGTGTTGTTGTTGCATCGCTAATTTATAATAGCGACGCATTTTTCATGATTAGCAAGCCAGAATGGCATTGCTAAATATAAGGATTCTTGTAGTATGCTCATATAGGTAAGTCCTCCAAGGATATTTATAACCTAATACCTTATAGAAAACCTGCCTTATCCATTAAGAGTATAATTCAATCTTATAATTTTTTTGGTTACCTTATAAGAGCACTCATGAGAAGAATGTAAGTAGTTTGCGATCCAACATAATCACTAAATTAACTTTATTCTTGCTTCTTGAACCTCTTTTATATGAATTTCAATCATAGAAGTTGGGTATTCAGTGTTAGTGATCAAATAATATGCTTAAGCCCCATCTCCCTTAATGATTCTAACTCTACTCCTTGATAATTTCTTAATAAATTAAGCTTTTAAGTTCTTCTCAAACTTGACATATTTCAAGTAAATTATATTATTCTTTTTATAATGTTTTACATATTTACGACAAAGTTGAATATATCAATTCATCTTTTATTAGTACACTTTGTTTAGTTAGTTCAATTATGGTTTTATTATTACAATAGATTGAAATAGATAGAACCAGATTCGATATCATAAGTTGCTTTGATATAAGATTTTTAATTTACTCTACCTCGGTATAGGTCAAATTCAGAGCTATCAACTTGACCTTCATAGTAAGATATAATAAATTACCATAAATAAACCTCAAGCAATGATAGAACCATCAAAATAGAAAGATATTCGGTGGTTAAGTTTAAACCCAAAGAGTTAATGACCTAATTTGCATTACTATAACCTTCAACCATCTTAAGGTATTTAGCGTAAAGAAGAGAAAGGTTCCTTTAAGATATTAGAATACCCTTTCTAACACAATCGAATAAGATTGTTTAGGATTTTGGGTTTCTACTTAATCTTTTTTTGTCATATGTAGAATCAGGTATAGTCTTATTTGGCACGCATCTAAAGTTTTCTTAAAATGAATATCAAGATTATATAAAGTGGATATGGATTTTTTATCAGCAAACTAATTGTTTAATTATCTTTTCTATTAAAGGAGAAAAAGATAAATCTATCCTTTTATGAGATTTATTCAACTTCAACACTAAGATTACATTTGCTTCATCTAGATCTTTCGTGTCAAATTTGATTGAAAGAAAGGACTTTATTTCAGATATGATTTCTAGAGATATATCAAAGATCAAAATATTATTGTTGTATAAACAAAGAAATTACACAATCATTATTGATGATTTTAGAGTAGACGTACTTGTCATTTGAAACCAAATGATAAGATAACTTGATAAAATCTTTTATGCCATTATTTGGGTGCTTATTTAAGATGATACAAGACTTGATAAGTTTACAAACTTTATTTTTATTTTCCTTTACAAGAAAGCTTTCAGGATGTTCTATGTATATCTTTTCTTTGAGATTCTATTTAAGAATATTGTCTTCATATCTATTTGATGAATAATTAATTTATGAATAGAAGCAATAGTAAGAAAAGATCTGAGCATTATTATTCTAGCTATAAAAAAATATGTGTCAAAATAATCTAACTCTTTTTGTTGTTATATTTCATATTATTAATCTAGCATTATATTTTTCTTTGGATCTATCAGGTCTAAATTTCTTTTTAAGAACCAACTTACACCCTAAAAATTCACTTCCATGGGGTAGATAGTTAGGGCTTAGGTTTGATTTTAAATGATTAAATAAAACTCCAAATAAATGGTTTCCTTTCAAAAGGGGTGCCAAGTGATGCTATTACCTCTGAATATGTGGATGGTTCATCCTCAATAAGGGAACTAAAAAATTATTTACTAAAAAATTCTTCACCAAGGTCTTTTTCTTTCTTTTCTTTTATGTTTCTTCTAAGTTCAGAAGGTTTACTTTTAGAGTCGGATTTTTTCTTTTCTTTGACTTCTTTAGAGACCTAGATTCAAAAGGATCAAGGATAAATAATGGATTAGAAAAAAACTTGATTTAAGACTTGACTCTTTAAAGGAAAAATATTTTCAAAGTGACATTTTTTGATTTAGTAAGAGTATTATTTGAGATGTCATTCACCTCTAAATTTATCACAAGAAATTTATTTGTGCCACTATTTAAAGAATACCATACAAAAATAGCATACCTTATTAGCAATCCCCTATACTTTGATGTAATCTAACCTTGAAATTCTACCTTTCAAAGTTCAAAGGGTGTCTTGAAGTTATCCTTAAAAGGTACTATATTCAGAATATAGCTTCCCATCATAAGTTCTTGAGTGCACTTGAGTTGACCATATAGTTTTAATTTTTCATTCTACATACTATTAGACTTAGGGGAATAAGAAGGTGTGACCTTATGAATGTTCTCATGGTTTTAGCAAAACAAGGTTATCTCATTCCAGGTATATTTACCTCCTTGTTTAGACCTAAATTTTGTAAGAGTTTTTTTTTTTTTGTCTTGTGTTTCAGCTTTTACCTTATTAATCTTGAATATTTCTAAGACCACATTCTTAGTTTTGATTAGATATATGTAACTATATTAGGAGAAGTCATTAATAAATGTTACACATTAATAATTTCCTCTTTGAATTGCTAATTTAGTAGAATCACGTGCATTACTATGTATTAGATCAAGTAGGTTTGAACTTCTATTCATAGACTTAAAGGGTTTTCTAGGGTATTTGGCTTGAACACAAAATTCATGCTTGAATTTTTTACGAAGATAAAGAATCTTTGGAATTAAGTTTAGATTAGTAATGTAATAGATTCTATGGCTTAGCCTACCATGCTAAATATTAGAAGATTCAATAATTAGTACAAAAGAAGAAATTTTTATTTGGTGATTAATAAATTATTTTTAATTTGAAAAGATCCTTAGAAACAAAGCTTTTTCAACAAACTCATTGTTATGAATTGAATGATTATAATTTTATTTGATTCTAAAACAATCTTGAAACTTCTAGAGATAAGAAGCAATCTACTTATTAGATTTCTTCAAATGTTGGACATGTACAATATTTCACGAAGGGTTAGAATCTTTTCAAATGTCATCTCACTCATCCTTTTCGTAGCACTTGTGCTAAAGAGTTATTCTCAAGCATTTAGTCCACTTGATTTCTGAAAAGTGGAGAATCAGAAGCAATTAAAAAAATATAAATATTAGTTTTTGAATTAAGCCATTAATCACAAGATGATTGGATTAGATTTACTAGGAGTTTTGGATTAGATGACCTGAATGAAAGTTCAGTACCACCTTCAACCAGGTTTGCTTGAGGTTTGGGTGCACCTTTCTTTAGTGATTTGATCTTCTTACAATAGCAGTCCTTCTCTACATGATTGCATATAAAGTAGAAAGTATCCTTTTTTAGCTTTTGGTTTGATCAGATTTGATTTGATCGGCTTTAAGAAGGTCTAAAGTTTAATTGGATCTATTTTGAATGTTCTTCTTTTTGAAGTTTTTCCCATTAGGTTTGACATGGCTAGTGATGTGGCTAATGAAGGCCACGGGGGTAATCACGGCAAAATCAACCACGTAGCACAGACACATCGAGCCAGCCAAGGCAGCCCCGACCTCTTCAGGTCGGCCCCGTCGGTCCCGGTGTCTCCAAGCAAGCCGAGGCGGTTCCGACCTTTTCAGGCGGCCCCGTCGGCCCCGGCGTCTCCAAGCGAGCCGAGACGGTTCCAACCTTTTCAGGACGGCCCCGGCTTCTCCAGTCAGGCCGAGGCGGCCCCGACCTTTTTAGGTTGGCCCCGTCAGCCTCGGCTTCTCTAGTCGGGCCGAGACGGTCTCGACCTTTTCAAGTCAGCCACGTCGGCCCGACCTTTTCAGTCAGGCCGAGATGGCCCCGACCTTTTCAGGTCAGCCCCATCGGCCCCGGCATCTCCAAGCGAGCTGAGGCGGCTCCGACCTTTTCAGGTCGGCCCTGTTGGCCCCGGCTTCTCAAGCGAGCCAAGGCGGCCCCGACCTCTTCAGGTCGACCCCGGGGGCTCCGGTGTCTCCAAGCGAGCCGAGGCGACCCCGACCTCTTCAGGTCGGCCCTGGTGGCCTCGGCATTTCTAAGCGAGTCGAGGCAGTCCCAACCTCTTCAGGTCGGCCCCGTCAGCCCCGGCTTCTCCAGTCGGACCGAGGTAGCCCCGACCTTTTCAGGTTGGCCCTGTGCCTACCAAAACCACCCACCTTCTGACCCGCTCAGACTGGCACCGTCTGGCCACGCCATCGATAGGACCAAACCCACCTACCGGTCGACTCCGCCGACTGATGGGACTTGGCCTACCAACCGCCAGTTTCCCCACTCCGATGAGATAGGACCTTCCAATCAGCCCAAGTTTACGTAACCCCCACGTATCCTGCAGACATTTCTCCCTCACGGAATGTCTCGCGGCTAACCCCCATGCGGGTCTCAACTGCCTATAAAAGGGTAAGTCCACGAGAGATTCAGGTATGCGAACTTAAGCATTCTCTTACCCTACGATCCCAAAAGGAAACTCTATCCCTCAGAGCTTTCTCTGCCCTACGGAGCTCTCTCGAACTCTTCTTCAGCTGTGACCTCGATTGTTGACTTGGGCGTCGAAGGGTCCCCACCGAGAATTCCTTCAGTCTTGGGACTCTTTGCAGGTTGCCCAGCTAGGCGAGGACTCCATCCGTGGATAAATTATCCATCCCATCGTTCAGGATCGGTGATCGGATGTCATCAGATTGGCGTGCCAGAAAGGGAGAGGTAGAAAGTGAGAAAGGAAAATATGAACCCTGCAGCACTCCTTCCATTTCCCTCTCTGCAATGGTGATGATGCGGGCTCAAGACGCTTCTACCGGTTACCCTGGGGGGCATCCCCCGCTGGTTAGGCAGCAGGAGGTTAACCTCCCTGCTGCCGATCCTCCCATCGCCTGCCCGCCACCAGATGCAGCTGCCTCAGCTGATCAGCTGGCGGCCCTTACCCAACAAGTCCAAGCTCTCACCACCATGATCCACGGGCTTTAGGAGTAGCAGTCCATGGCCACCCAGCACCAGACCGCTTCCCCTGCCAGTCAGCAGTCTACGAGGAGAGGCTCTCTCCAGCGAGAGGCCGGTCATCGCCAGGCTTCCCCTAGGAAGTCCCGTCGTGAGCCCCTCAAGCGGCCACGATCCCCTGGCTGTGGCCCGAGCAAACTCCCTCCGGGGCCACAATGCCAGAGGAACCGAAGTGGAAGTCCCACTTTCCGCATCCGTCCCCATCTTCTCTTCTTCTTCCTCGTCCTCCGAACCACCCAGGAGGGCCCCGACGATCAATCACCAGCGAAGGAGCGCTTGGATGAATACCATCGGCGGCTGGACGAGCTCTCCAGGAAAATCAACAACCAGCTGGAGGAAGAGTATGATACTCATCCTCCTTACACCCGCCAGATACTGGAGGAGCCCGTACCCTCCAGATTCTGTTTCCCTTAGATCGATCCGTACGATGGCATGACGAATCTTCTCGACCATCTCGAGAGCTACAAGGCCATGATGCAGGTCCAGGGTGCCACGAACGCCCTTCTATGCAAGGCTTTCCCCGCCACTCTGCGGAAAGCCGCTCTTGCCTAGCACTCACGCCTGCTCCCTCATAGCATTGATTCCTTTCGGGAGCTGGAAAGGGCATTTTTGGCACACTTTTACACCTATGAATCCCGAGGGTTGCTGATAGCCTCTTCTCTGTACGGCAGAAGGAGGGGGAGTCACTGCAGGATTTCGTGGCCCGATTCAAGACCACCACCCTTGAAGTCTATTATCTGGATGACGCGGTGGCGACGTTGGCTCTGAAGCGGGGACTTCTTCCATCTCGTTTCACCTTCTCTCGGGATAAGAAGTCCCCGAGCTCCTACTCCGACCTCCTCCGAGCTCAAAATACATCCGTGCGGATGAGGCCGACCTCACCCGCCGAGAGTCCACGAGAGGATCTAGCCGCATGTCTGCCCGTCTGGAGCCAAACGGACCCTCTCGCCTCCGGCATCCTGAGCCGCCCCGCCGATCGGAGCGTGGGCATCGAAGCCTCACCCCTCGGGAGAACGAGCTCACACCTCTCCTCGCCCCTCGCTCTCACATCCTCATGGAGATCAAGGGCAAGCCTTACCTCCAGTGACCTCCACCCATGAAGAAAGGCCTCCCCCGCGATAAGAGCCACTACTGCCGCTTCCACCGGGATTACGGCCATGACACCGACAGCTGCTACCACTTGAAGCACGCCATTGAGGAGCTCATCCAGCGAGGTTACCTTGAAAAATATGTTCAGAAGATGCTCCCACCGGTGCCAGCCCTCATGGGACCCCCGCCTGTTTAGGCCGTCGTCAACAACGCCCCTACGGAGCGAATGGTCGGAATGGTATCATGAGGGGCAGCTTCTTCACCTAAACGGCCGAGAGGGAAGGAAGCGTCGGGCAATGTAGTTCCTAGGAGGGGTCGGCGGTTGTTGAAAATGTAAATAATGAAAGCGTCGTCATCTCCATGACGATCGCCAAACACCCTGTAAAAAGGATATTAGTTGATAGTGGCAGCTCAGCTGACATCCTTACCTATGACGCATTTGTTAGGATGATTATCTCCTGACTCTCTTCAGCCCATTGCGGTTCCTTTAGTCGGATTCACTGGGGATTCTATGAGGGTCGAGGACGAAATATCCTTGCCTGCGATGGCTGGAATGCCGCCATGCCAGAGCATAGTCATCATGAAGTTCTTGGTCGTGCGGGTCCCTCTAGCATACAATGCCATACTCGGACGATCAGGCCTAAATTTGTTGGATGCGGTCATCTCCACCCAATGTTTGCTTATGCAGTTTCCACTAGCGGAGGTATCGGGAGATGCGGGGCGAGGTCAGCCTAGTCCTACCCTGTTATCACACAGCGTCCAGTCCTCAGGAGGCCGAGTCGGTCTCGAAAGAGCATGACCCTCGAGAGTCCAACAAAGGAGGAGAGCCGGCCGAGCGGCTCCTAACTTTTCCCCTCGGGGATGACCCAGCGAAGACTGTGCGCATCGGCAGACTCCTCCCTTCGGAGGATCATGACCACCTCCTGACCTTCCTACGGGCCAACTCAGACATATTTGCTTGGTCGGCATCCGATATGCCCGGTATTCCCCTAGAGGTGATCACCCACAAGCTCAACATCGACCCAAAATATCGACCGGTTCGCCAAAGGAAGAGGAGCTTTGCTCCTGAGCGGCAAAAGGCTATCAATGAGGAGGTTAATAAGCTGCTCACTGTCGGTCATATCCAAGAAGCACATTACCCCAGTTGACTGGCCAATGTGGTCATGGTACGAAAGGCGAGTGGGAGTTGGAGGATTTGCATCGACTTCACCGATCTGAATAAGGCGTGTCCGAAGGACAGTTTTCTTCTGCCCCGGATCGATCAGCTGGTGGATTCCACCTCCGGCCATGAACTTCTTAGCTTCATGGATGCTTTCTTCGAATACAACCAAATCAAGATGGACCCAAGCGACGAGGAGCACACATCCTTCGTGACAGAGAAAGGCATTTATTTCTATAAAGTGATGCCCTTTGGTCTCAAGAAAGTGGGAGCCATATCAAAGGTTGATTAACAAAGTCTTTCAAGACCAACTGGGCGGAATATGGAGGTCTACGTGGACAATATGTTGACAAAAAGCATCCGCACTTCTAACCACGTCTCCGACCTAGAGGAAACTTTCAACAACCTCCGCCGTTTCCAGGTCAAGTTGAATCCCAAAAAGTGTGCCTTCGGTGTCACAGTGGGCAAGTTCCTGAGCTTCATGGTGACCCAGCAAGGGATTGAGGAGAACCCTAAGAAGATCAGCGCCATCCTCGATATGAGGCCGTCATCCAGCAAGGAGGTGCAGCGGCTCATGGGCAGGGTGGTGGCTCTAAGTCGTTTCCTGTCCAAGTTAGCTGAGCGATGCTTGCCCTTCTTCAAAGCCCTGTGGAAGGTGAATAGCTTCAAATGGACGGGTGATTGTCAAAAGGCCTTCGACGGCTTGAAGGTGTTCTCTTCCTCGCCACTCCTGTCGAAACCAAAAGATGGGGAGAGCCTTTTTCTCTACCTTGCCACCTCTCCAGAAGCCGTTAGCTCTATCCTGGTGCACCTCGACATTGACGGGACCCAAAGATCCGTCTATTACGTGAGTAAGGTGCTTCACGATGCGAAGGTTAGATACTCCAAACTGAGAAGATCATTTTCTCCTTGATCGTCTCTACTCGGTGCCTCCGCCCATATTTTCAAGCTCATCCCATCATGATACTCATAGACCAGCCCCTCCGAGCCATCCTGGCTTGCCCAGACACCTCAGGCCGACTAGCTAAGTGGGCCATCAAGCTGGAAGAGTTCGACCTCTCTTTCCAAGCCCGACCGGCTCTGAAGTCCCAAGTCCTAGCCGACTTCCTGGTCAAATGCACGTGGGCCGAGGAGCCGACCGGGAGGCTCCCATAAAGCAGACTGTCGCTGAGCTGAAGGATGATGGGGAGTCCTAGATCCTCCATATGGATGGTGCCTCAAACACCCAAGGAAGCGGCGCCGGCCTCATTCTTGCAGGCCTAGATGGGGAGATGGTGGAGTGCGCCCTCCGGTTCTTGTTCGAGGCCACTAATAATCAGGCCGAGTACGAGGCCCTACTGGCAGGGCTAAGACTCGCTCAGGAATTTGAATAAAGTACCTCAGAGCTTTCACCGACTCGCAGCTCATCTCCGGATAGATCAACGAGAATAGAGGCATGCGATCCTGCCATGGCCCAATACCTGGGTAAGGTCCGACTCCTAGTCTCTCCACTCTCTTACTTCAGCATTAGCTATATTCCTCGAAGCGAGAACGCTAAGGCCGACACCCTCTCCCGGCTGGCCACTTCTACTGACGGCATCACGAGGAATGCCTACATTGAACACTTGGAGAGGCCCAGCATAGAAGACAAAGAAGAGGTCCTACCACTCACTCAAGAGCCGACTTGGATGGATCCCTACATTCGTTACCTCATAGACGGCACTCTCCCTGCTGACTGCAATGAAGCTAAGCTACTCAAATGGAGAGCTCCAAATTCACCCTCCTGGACGGATGCCTGTACAGGAGATCATTTTCTTACCCCTTGCTCAAGTGCGTGGGACCTATCGATGCAAATTACATCCTCAAAGAAATCCATGAAAGCATCTGCGGGAATCACCTAGGGAGCAGATCTCTGGCTCAGAAGGCTCTCCGACAAGGGTACTTCTGGCTCACCATGAGGGAGGATGCCGCTAAGTTGGTCCAGAAGTGTGACAGCTACCAGCGCCACGCGCACATCCAGCACCAACCCTCTGTCCCTCTGAATCCACTCTCAGCCCCATGGCCCTTCGCCCAGTGGGGAATGGACATCCTCGGACCATTCCCCCCGGCTTCGGGATAGCGGAGGTTCTTAATTGTCGCCATCGACTACTTCACCAAGTGGGTCGAGGTCGAGGCGCTGGCCAAAATAACTGAGAGTAAAGTCAAAGCCTTCTTTTGGAAGTCAGTCATATGCCGCTTCGGCCTTCCTCACACCCTCGTCACCGATAACGGTCGCCAGTTCACAATGCCACATTCAAGACCTTCTGCGACGAGCTGGGCATCCACCACCGATTCACCTCCGTCGGCCACCCACAGACTAACGGAAAGGCCGAGGTCACGAACCGTACCATCCTCAGGGGGCTCAGAACCGGCTGGACGGATCCAAAGGTCGGTCGGTAGAAGAGCTTCCTAGCGTCCTGTGGGCCTACCACACGACCCCAAGGGCTCCGACAGGAGAGACCCCCTTTAGTCTAGCCTTTGGGTCCGAGGCGGTCATCCTCGTGGAGATCGAACTGCCGAGCCCACGCATGGAGTCCTACAACGAGGAAGACAACTCTATCCAGCTGAGGGCGAACCTCGATTTTATCGACGAAGTACATGATCGAGCACGATGCGTATGGCAACTTTTCGCCAACGAGCAGCCAAGTACTACAATGCCCGGGTTCATCCTAAAGTATTTCGTCCTGGAGATTTGATTCTAAGGAAGGCTGAGGTGTCCAGGCCGGCTGAGGGGGGTAAACTATCCGCCAACTGGAAAGGTCCCTACCATATTGCCGAGGCGCTCCACAAGGAACGTACCGAATTGAAGAACTAATGGCCGACCCATCCCGATACCTGGAATGTGGATAACCTTCACCGATATTATCAATGATGTATCTCTCTGCATTATGAGCAATAAAGGACCCCCTTCAACACCAAAGTTGTTCCTTCTTTGCGTCCGAGGACCAGATCCCTTAAAAGGAGCTCGCCCGCATCAGGGCCCATGGACACCACTTGGCCCCGGCATGTCGGTGCTCCCAAGTGGTTAAGACCCTAAAGGCCCTGTACTCGGAGTCGCCCCTCGCAGCGGTTTCTCAAACCCCCGAGGCAATTTAAAAGGAGCTCGCCCGCATCAGGGCCCACGAGACACCACTCGGCCCCGGCACAGCGATGACCCCGAGTGGTTAAGACCCTAAAGGCCCTGTACCCGGAGTCATCCCTCGTAGCAGTTTCTCAAACCCCCGAGATGGTTTAAAAAGAGCTCGCCCGCATCAGGGCCCATGGGACACCACTCGGCCCCGGCACAGCGGTGCCCCCGAGTGGTTAAGACCCTAAAGGCCCTGTACCCGACGAGTCGTCCTTCGCAGTGGTTTCTCAAACCCCCGAGGTAGTTTAAAAGGAGCTCGCCCGCATCAGGACCCACGGGACACCACTCGGCCCCAGGACGGCAGTGCCCCCAGGTGGTTAAGACCCTAAAGGCCCTGTACCCGGGAGTCACCCTTCGCAGCAGTTTCTCAAACCCCCAAGGTGGTTTAAAAGGAGCTCGCCCATCAGGGCCCACGGGACACCACTCGGCCCCGGCACGGTGGTACCCCGAGTGGTTAAGACCCTAAAGGCCCTGTACCCAGCGAGTCACCCTCGTAGCGGTTTCTTAAACCCCTGAGGCGGTCTAAAAGGGGCTCGCCCGCATTAGGGCCCATGAGACACCACTCGGCCCCGGCACGGCAGTGTTGAGTGGTTAAGACCCTAAAGGCTCTGTACCCGGTGAGTCTCCCTATAGCGGTTTCTCAAACCCCCGAGGTGGTTTAAAAGGAGCTCGCCTGCATCACGGCTACGGGACACCACTTGGCCCCGGCACGGTGGTGCCCCCGAGTGGTTAAGACCCTAAAGGCCCTATACCCGGTGAGTCACCCCTCATAGCGGTTTCCACATCCCCGAGAGGTTTGAAAGGAATCAGATGACTCTTAATTCTCAGGTCGCCTTCCGAGCCTCAGAAGGCTCCTAAACTGCCATGATTTTGCCTCAGCGGCTCCAGATTATCTCCAACGGACTTCGCCCACCAAAGTAGCCTTCGGAGTCGGCCTCCAAATGCCTCCTTGAATCTTACAGCCTAGCGCCCGTTCAAGTTGTTTCACTGAGTTCATACGCAAATTCCTAGAATACTCTCAAAAGCCACTCGGAACCACCCGGGTTCTCCCTCACGGCCAGCGGTTAATTGATTTACTTAGCTGGTCGGGGATCAGATGATTCGAAAGTTTAACTGGCGGCTTGGATTTTTGCTGACTCGTTCAAGTTATTGTCAAGAAAGTAGACAAGGCACAGAAGGCAGTCTAAAGGAAAGATCTTTCTAATTGTGAATAGATTACCTCGGTAAGGACTCTCTGAGTTCGTGGGAGAACTCTAAAGGTGTTTCTAAATGGCCATAGCTGCCATGTTACCCCAGCTAATTATGAGCCTATCCAGCAGCGCGAGTTTCTACAAACCTATTCGGTTACCCTTATGCCTAAGTCCGGGGATCCGCCGCGGCACCTCCGACATACATGGTACTCGCAAGCAGAGAAACAAGACATTTGAAGAATAACTCCTTTTTCATTAAGTACTTTAGAATGATTACAAAATTTGACCCGGGGTCAGTTACAAAGTAAAAGAAGAAAGTACAAAGTACATAAAACAAAAATGCAAGATATTTCAGGGCTCACTCGGCCCCGGCTCCTCTCCGGCCTCTTCCTCCTCCACCGTTTCCTTGCCGCCGAGATCCCCGGCCCGGATCTCTTCAAGGTCGGAGCTGCTAATGTTAAAGGCCACCGACACCTTCACCTTACAAAGGTCAAAGCCCCTGGTGTAGGCGTTGAGGCTGGCCTCAACAACTTCCTGTTCAAACTCCGCAGAAGCCTTGTAGCTGGCAACGACGGTCTCGGCTTGAGCCTCAGCCTCCCTGGCTTTCGCCTCGGCTCCTCGGGCCTTGCCTCAGCTTCCTCAACCTTCACCTTGGCCTCCCTGGCCCATGTCTCGGCCTCCCAGGCCCAGCCCTCGGCCTCCTCGGCGCGGCCACTAGCTTCGTGAGCGTGGGCCACCCCCTGCCCGCTCATGGCTCACATCAACCGTCGCTCTCTCAGCCGCGGCGGCCCTTTCCATCACTGCCCGGACCTCGTCCATGGCTGTTTCGACCTGGTTCTCGACTGCTGGAGCTGGCAGGTCACTCCTCAATTCTTTTGCTGGCCGTCTCCAGCTTGGCTGATATCAGCGCCAGCTTAGTCTCGGCCGCGAGGCTCGGTTGCTCTCATCTTCGGCCCGACACTCTACCTCTCTCGCTCAGCCGACCAGTCTTCCTCCCGAGCCTTGGCCTCATTCTGCTGCTGAGCAAGCTTCTCAGATATCGCCTGGCTCTGCTCCTTATACTTCTCGACCCGGTCTAGGGTGCGCGAGAGCACCTCCCCCGAGTGGGTCACCGCCGAGCGGAGGGCGAAGGCTCCGTTGGCCAGCTGCATCAAAGAAATTCGTCAGCCACAGGTCAACCGAAGCATGTCAGAAGGAAATTAGAACCGAATGGTTACCTGGAGCACATTCACCATCACCATATCGAGGACGACGGCATGGGACTGCCGCCCCATCTCCTCATCGGTCTCTGAGGTCCGTGCCCTTGATAGAAGGATGGCCGCCTGTGTAGCATCCTCCATAGTGGGAAGTCTGGGCGCGGGCTGCACCAGTCCCCCTAACGTCTCGTTGACCGATCGACAGGCCGAGCGGTGCGCGGATCGCCAGGACAAGTTCTCAGATTCGGCCCTATGCTTGCTGGGCCTCCTCGTCTCGGCATTGGAACTCCTAACTATTGCCTCCCCCTCTCTGGTAGGCGGGGAGCCCTCTCCACCTTCGGCTCGGTGGGAACCGAGGGTCGCTTGCAACTACAACCTACCCGCCTCGGCCAAATCCGCGGCAGTAGGGGTCTCCTCCTCGGGTCTAAGACCACCACAGCTACCTTAGCGGTGGTCAAGATCTCCCCTTCTTCCACTCAGCCCCGTCGGGACGGGGACTGCCCCTTCAGCCGGCACCTTCCTGGTCAGCTCGTCCATGGGCGCCTGGGCCGCAAGGATCTCCGGGGCTTGGGCCAGCTCTGCCTAAGCTTTCTTTCGTGCCTTCTTGGCCAGCCTGGCTTGCTCGCCTGCCGCCAGCCTCTTCTGGCGCAGGGCAGTCTCCAACCTCTCGGTGGTAACCTTCATTGCTGCATAAAGAATAAATGTTAGTACATGAAAAGAAGAAAAGAAGAAAAGGAAAATTTCTATAAAATGGGCAAAGATAACGTCCAGTCGAGGGCGAGAAGGATAGATTTTGTGCTCACCAAATGCCGGGCCAACTCAGCCTCATACAAGTTCTTCTCGGACAAAGATCCTTATAGGAAGGAATCTGAGAAGACAAGAAGTAGCGGAAGAGCTCCCCTCCTTGGCACTCACAGCCGAGTTCTCATTGGAGCTGACATCCGGTTCCCTCCAGTCAGTCCTCACCCCCTCCACATGGGCAAAAAGGTATCGAGATTTTCATCCCCTGATTTTGGATGGAAGACCTAATGGAAGGGCCCTACCCGGCCTAGCGGTAAACACCCACCAGGCCCCCTCGCCCTGGCAGCGAAGCTTGTAAAAAGTCAGGAACAGAGACAGACTGGCGCGGAACCCTGGAAATGACAAAGGATGACGAAGGCACAGAAGATCCGAATCGAGTTCGGAGTCAACTGCGCCAGCACTAACCTATATCTATTCAGAAGATTCAGGAAAAAGGAGTGGAAAGGAAGTCGCAGCCCACACCGAAAGAACTCTTCGTACAGAGAGATCCGACCCAGGAGGACGGAGGTCACTCTGTCTTCAGGTCCCAGTGCGGATAGGCGGATAAAATCGGGAACCCTATACATAACCCTAAGGGCCTCTACCTCTTCATGGGTCATGGTGGAGGCGATCCCCTCTGGCCCCGCCAGGTTAAGGCTAATGACCGGAGAAGATGCCGAACATCGAGAGGAAAGAGGGACTGCTCTCACCAGGGGATTTGGGCAGATGGTTGGTCGCTCATCCCCGGCTGGTCGTGGATCATGATCCCACCCAACGGCTGAGGCATTTGGCTAACGGATGAAGTATGGTCCTCATCAGGGGGGGGGGGACGAGTCTACTACTGGTCTCTTGCCCTCTTTGATGGTCCTACGGTCCATGAGTCAAAGGTGAAGGGTGAAAAATGGAAACTAACCTGGAAGTTAGTAGGAAGACGAGGGCTGAAGGTCTCAGGTCGTAGGGGAGCTCAAAAGGGGAGAAAGCAGGAAGGCAGTTGCAGTGTAAAGCTCTCCCCCAACCCATGGGGCGCCTTTTATACCCCTGTTTCAAATCGCATCGTCCAAGAATCCATCGCGTGGCTTTCACCTATTGCGCCGCATCCCCAGGCGCCGGCCATCTCGCCCGCGCCCGAGACACGCTGTCTCGTTTCAGCCGAAAAGCGGGATCCCCGGCCAATGATAGTACTTGAAAAATGAAGAAGCAATGATGGAGCCTACCTTTTTCATCCTTCGAAAAAGTGCCCCTTCGAGACACCCAATGCCGACGTCAGCTCCCACCTACCGCATGATTACGAAAGATCTTCGAAGCAACATTGCCTCGGGAAGGCGTGCCAGTTCATCTGCCATTAAGGGCGCCCGTGACTAGTTACCGATTTTTGAATTTTTGCGCCCCTCTTGCCCAAAGGACAGCTAGCACGTGGCCCTTCACACTCAAGAGCGGGAGGGCATCTGATATGGCTAATGAAGGCCACAGGGGTAATCACGGCAAAATCAACCACGTGCTGCGGACACATCGAGCTAGCCGAGGCTGCCCCGACCTCTTTAGGTCGGCCCTGTCGGTCCCGGCATCTCCAAGCAAGCCGAGACGGCCCCGACCTTTTCAGGCGGCCTCGTCGGCCCTGGTGTCTCCAAGCGAGCCAAGGCGGTCCCAACCTTTTCAGGTCAGCCCTGTCGGCCCCGGCTTCTCCAGTCAGGCCGAGGCGGCCCTGACCTTTTCAGGTCGGCCCCATCGACTCTGGCTTCTCTAGTTGGGCGAGGCAGCCCTGACCTTTTCAGGTCGGCCCCATCGACCCCGGCTTCTCCAGTCAGGCTGAAGCGGCCTCGACCTTTTCAGGTCGGCCCCGTCGGCCTCGGTATCTCCAAGCGAGCCGAGATGGCCCCGACCTTTTCAGGTCGGCCCTCTCGGCTCTGGCTTCTTCAGCGAGCCGAGCCCGACCTCTTCAAGTCGGTCCCGTCGGCCCCGGTATCTCCAAGCGAGCCGAGGCAGCTCCGACCTCTTTAGGTCGGCCCCGGCAGCCCTGGCGTCTCCAAGCGAGCCGAGACGGTCCCGACCTCTTCAGGTCGGCCCCGTCAGCCCTGGCTTCTCCAGTCGGGCCGAGGCGGCCCCGACCTTTTTAGGTTGGCCCTGCGCCTACCAAAACCACCCACCTTCTGACCCGCTCAGACTGGCACCGCCTGGCCATGCCGCCGATGGGACCAGGCCCACCTACCGGCTGACTCTGTCGACTGATGGGACTTGGCCCACCAACCATCGGTTTTCCTACTCCGATGGGACAGGACCTTCCAATCAACCCAAGTTCACGTAACCCCTACGTATCTCGTATATATTTTTGTCTCACGGAATGTCTCGCGACTAACCCCCATGCGGGTTTCAACTGCCTATAAAAGGGTAAGTCCACGAGAGATTCAGGAATGCGAACTTAAGCATTCTCTTACCCTACGATCCCAAAAGGAAACTCTATCCCTTAGAGCTTTCTCTGCCCTACGGAGCTCTCTCGAGCTCTTCTTCAGCTGTGACCTCGATTGTTGACTTGGGCGTCGGAGGGTTCCCACCGGAGAACCCCTTCGGTCTTGAAACTTTTTGCAGGTTGCCCAGCTAGGCGAGGACCCCATCCGTGGGTAAATTATCCATCCCGTCGTCCAGGATCGGTGATCGGGTGTCATCAGCTAGAATTGAAAGAATTTTGGTCTAGTGCAAACAAGTTGACTTTGGATCTAGAATCAAACCTTTGTTTGAGCTTAAGTTGATGCTCTTCTTCAATTCTAATAGATGATGACTTCCTTCAAGGTCAAGTTATTTTGTTTATGACATAGCTCTCATAAAGATGTTGATCAAAATAAAGAAAAGGGTGATAACTAAGGCTTGGATCTTATAGCTCTTAGAAAACTTACACTCAATTAGCTTATCTTTTTAAAATAAGTTTTGGAACATGAATTTGGATTTTTGTTAGTTTAGATTCCACCATAACATACTTCTAGAACTTTAAAATAGTGAACCGATTCAAACTAGCATTATCCATCCCATACTTAGCCTCAAGGACATCGCACTGATCCTTAGCAATTTTGATGGGAATGGTCATCTTAGATATTGTCCCAGGGTACTAGGTATTCTATGCCTATACTGAAAGTCCATTTCTAAAGGAGTTCTAAATATGAAGGCAAAGGATAAGGTCTCAATTGAACCAGGAGAACTCAATAACTTAGAGGAAAGTTTAGCATCATGGAACTCAATAACTGAGAATAGCCCAAGAGTGGTAAGCTAATACCTGACTTGGCTTTACCATCTCTTAAAGAAGGATCCTAAACTTCTTGAGTTTTGTTGGCATTAAGGTTATCATAAACTATTTTTTGAGAGGTTGGGTTGCATAGTTGGTTTTGCACAATGAAATTTTTAGATTCAACCTTAGAGTTGGAATTTTAATTAATGACTTTCAAATATTTTCTAGATTAAAATTTAAATATGATAAATAAATTTAATGATAAAACTAATCACAAATTAATTAAGCAAATTCAAATTCAAATTCAAAATTTCAAAGTTTAAATTTTAAATTCTTTAATTTGAGTTCTTGAAATCTATATATATATATATATATATATATATATTAAATTTGAGTTTTAAAATGAATAATGTTTAATTCTGTGCAAATATTAAAGCTCATAAAATTATTTTGAAATTTAAATTTCTATTTTTTGAAACAACACATTTTTCAAAGCAATAAAAATTTAATTTGGGCTGAAAATTTAATTTTTAAATTTATGTATAAATTTTAAAGCAATAGGAAATTAATTATTTTAATAGAAAAGTTTTCTACATGAATTTTAGAGCGATCAATCTCTGTTTTCCTTAAAGAGATATTTTTAACAAATTATATATATATATATATATATATATATATATATATATATATATATATATATATATATATATATATATTAATTCTGTTTTCAAACTGTTAAAACCATTAAAAAATAAATTATTTTAAAATAAAATTTTAATAGCCAGTTTTTACAATTCCTGATATCTATCAGAATAGCAATAGCATTTTCCTTTCATTTTAACAATTTTTAGTTGTGGAGATTAGCTCTCAAAGCTGTTGAAGGTAGAAGGCTAAGGAATTGCCAAAACAAAGTTGGATTTTACAACTTTGAATCAAAATATCAAAATAAACAGAGAAAAAAAATCTGAATGAAAGCATGCATATCACATCGGTCTAACGAATAATGTTTAGCTGTTAGGTAATTTATTAGTGAATTATTTTTAACATGCAGTAATTAAGCTTGATTCAATTTTTATCGCATAGAGGTGTGATTTGATAACTGTTTTAAACGCTCAGAAACTTAAGAATAATAAAAATAATGAAACTAAAAATAAAGAAAATTTGCATTTCAGGCCTTGAATCTAGCGCAGGCTCCCATGTAGGGGTGGCAATCGTGTCGTGTTGTGTCGTATCCGGGTCGTGTCATGTTTTGATCGGGTTGAAAATACATCAACCCAAACACGATCCATTTAAATTTCATGTTGACGGGGCGTGTCATACATGGGTTTGTACGAAAAAATAGTCAACCCAAACCCATTTAATTCGTGTCGTGTTTGTGTCGAGTTATCGTATCATGTCAAAAATTGCCACCCCTACAATCACTAGGGGTGGCAATCGTGTCGTGTTGTGTTATATCCGGATCGTGTCATGTTTTGATCGGGTTGAAAACACATTAACCCAAACACGACCCATTTAAATTTCGTATTGACGGATCGTGTCATACACGGGTTTGTACCAAAAAATAGTCAACCCAAATCCATTTAATTCATTTCGTATCCGTGTCGAATTATCGTGTCGTGTCAAAAATTGCCACCTCTGCTCCCATGGAATGCACCGAAGCACCATATTTTATTTTATTTTATTTTATTTTTTGCGTGATGATTGCCACACTGTGCGTCCACTTGGGTAATTAGTTGAAAATTCCTTCCAAACTTTTCTCCATCATGCTCGTGAGGCACGTTGCGTGGCAACATTATCGCATGGATAAGTCAAGGCTTTTCTCAACTGGTAACATGTTTAGAAAATCGGACCGAAACCGACTTGATATTTGGATGGTGGATTTGATCAAATAAATTAATTTAATCAGATCAAATAATATTATAATTAAATTTTAATTTAATAAATAAAATAATAATATATATATAATTTAAATAAAAAATTAAAAAAATTAAAAAAACGGATTGGATCAATTGAAATTTGAAGTTTTTTCAATTTTTATCGGATCATAAAAATCAACTTTAATAATAAAATCGGATCAGACTAATGATCGATTTTGATTGGACCGATTGATCCAATTTTCAAAACACTACCAATAACAATTAATATTACGTTACCATTTCAAAAATAAAAAATTAACATAAAACAATTCATCCAATCTTTTCAATGTAGTGGTAAAAGTTTCGTATATAAGTAGGCATTTTTTGAAAAAAAAAGAAATATCATTTATTTTATTAATTTTAATATAACATTTTAAAATATAAAAAAATAAATTATAATAACTAAAACTTTGAGTACTAAAGTGAATTTTGAGTAAAAATTTGAGAATAAAAGGTATATTTTTGCGCTAAAAAGAAAATAAAAAAAGGAACAAAATATTGCATACTTCATCAAAGAGCATATGTGCCTCCAAAGAAAATACTTTTTGCATCAAAAGATGATGCAGCAAGCGCATCGCATGTGTGGATTAATTATATATCCATATCGTTACACATACTGAAATAAAATTGTTGTCGCAGAAATCCGTTCTTTAACTTGGGTATGTTTCTGGCTTCTGATCCGGATGTCGGTCTCGTCGCCTCGGGGTGGAAACTGCAAGACAGTCTGTGTGCAGAGGGTGCCATGGGGGTTGTCCTCTGCGGAGGACCCTCCGATGCTCAAGTCAGTGGTGATTCACAGCAAGTAGATGTGAGGAGAAGACTCTCACAGAAGAGCTTTCCTAGATGGGTGTTCTTTCTCAAGAGTGTGTGCAGTTGTGTAACTGAGGGAGGGATTAGAGAATAGCAGTATTTATAGGGGATCACCTGATTCTTTGGGCATGTCGCGAGGGGAGGTCTGAAAGCCGTTACGATTCAGAACGGATTCGAATCAAGTTTGTTATGAGGTCAGTAGGGTTCATATTTTGTCAGTTAGAGGATCGACGACTGGAAGAACTGGTTGATGCCTTGAGATTCAGCGATTACGTAGGTTCTAGGCTACTCTTGTGGGTCCTAGGCCACTTCTGGGTATGATTCCCAGCTTGGAATCTTATTCAGTTATAGTGAATTCGAATTCTCCCGCGTCAGATTCCGCAGAGATATTCGAATGCTTTGGTCCGGCCGAGGCAAAGAGGGTTACTCGGGTTACCGAGGTATAGACGGCTTAGGTGCCGAGGTGTAAGGATGGCTTCGGAGTCTGAGGCCGAGGTCGACAGGGGCTGAGGCCGTCCGAGGCTGAGGCCGTACAAGGCCGAGGCCGAAGCTCGAGGTTGGGGCCGAAGAGAAAGCTCTGGGGCTGAGGAAATCTCGAGGCCGAGGCCGAGGGGGAAAGCTCGTGGCCGGGGCCGAGGAGGGAGCTCGAGGCCGAGGCCGAAGCGGAAGCTCGAGGCCAAGGGGGCAGCGGAAGCTTGAGGCCGAGGGGGCAGTGGAGTGTCGTGGCCGAGCAGGCAGCGGAGTGCCGAGGCCGACTTGGAAGATGCCGGGGCGAGGCCAATTTGGAAGATGCCGGAGCAATGCCGGCTCCAAGTGACGAGGCCAAGGGGAATAGGCCCGAGGCCGAACAGAAGCTGACTCCATGCGGAGGAGAGAGGAAAGGTGGTGGACGGGGGGAAGGCCGAGTCGCCAAGTCCGGATGCTGTCATTGTGGCCCATGGGATGGCTCGAGCTACCGAGGTATAGATGGCTCGGGTTGCCGAGTTATAGATGGCTCGGGTTGCCGAGGTATAAAGATGGTGTGGTTGTCAGGACGACCTGACGCCGCTGAGGGCGATCGGGCTTTGCAGCTTAGTAGGTCTAACAGTTGGCCGACAGGACGTTAGGATTGGACTAGACCCAATTGTCGATGTGTGTGGTCATCGGTGCAATGATGATTTTACCCCTTATCACATGCCCCCACTCTCTAGTCCGAAGTATAAGTTCGGATATAGGGAGTAGAGTTCCGAGACAATCTTATTTGGGAGATTCGAAAAGGCAGGCAATGATAACCTCGTAAATGACGGGCCACTTTCATCATCATTTTTTGCTGTAGCTCGAGGAGGAAATGCCTCTTTTCTAGCAGGCCGTGATAGAGGAAATTCCACGTTACGGGGCTCCTTTATTTCTGGTGCCCGTATCGAAAGTTTTGTCGTCTTTGGCTTTCCTTCTGAAGCATTTATTTAAAGAGGGTTAGGGCGGCGCTCCTTCTGCAATGCCTCTTTGTCCCTGTCATAGAAATTTTTCATTCTTTCTCTGAGCCCTTGCTTGCTTGCTCGTATCCTGCCCCTTACTCAGCCAATATGAAGGGTCCGAGTGATGTTGCCTCTGAGGTAACCCTTGACGACATGGATAGGATCCATCGCCATTATAGGGTTCCCCAGGATGTAGCCTTATGGGCGCCGAGGGCTGAGCACCAGGTTTCGACCGAATTAAACCATGGAGTCTTCTTCTATGAGGAGAGCTTGAGGGCAGGTCTCCGATTCCCTCTTCACCCGCTGATACAGGAGGCGATAAGGTTTTACAACATATGTCCAACAATGGTAGCCCCAAATAGCTGGCGCAACCTTATCGGGTTCATCTCGATGTGCAGTCGTGTTGGGGTGACTGCGACCCTTCCCATATTCTGAGTCTGCTACAACTTGGTTTTTGGGAGGAGCTCTAAGTGGCCCTACATTGGTTCCCGGAAGTCGTTCAAGATGATTTCTGATAACCCGTCTTCGATAAAGGAGTGAAAGTCCTGATTTTTCATTGCCGAAGGAAACATTAGTTTAGATTTTTCGATGGGATGGGCGAGCTATGTGAAGGATTCAGAGGCACGCCCGGAGTTGAGTGAGCAGGAGAAGAGAGATTTGATGACCCTTCGTGGTGGTCAAATCGGCCAGCGCTTTGTTATCAGAAGATGCCCTTTTCGCCGCCGGAAGGATTCGGAGGCACGCCCGGAGTGAGTGAGCAGGAGAAGAGAGATTTGATGACCCTTCGTGGTGGTCAAATCGGCCAGCGCTTTGTTATCAGAAGATGCCCTTTTCGCCGCCGGGCTTAGCTCCATTGACCCTCAAGGTGAGTCTTCGCTCTGATGGCCAGTGTGTTTATGTAATTTCGTTACTGTTCAATTGAATATCTGCTATGTTTCCAGCTGAGAGGTCCGCATTCGTGGGCCAAATGAGGAAGGAGCTGGGCAAGTGCCACAGGGGCTCCAGCTCCGGGGACAAGCATAGGTCCGAGAAGAGGTCCGTCCTTTTGGGTCTCGCTCAAGGGAACCAAGGAAAGACTGCGTCGGCCACCACTCCTCTATCTCAATGAGGGAGGGAGTGGAAGCGCCAGCTGCGGTTGGTGAGCCCCCCCTGCCAGGGGGGCAAGAGGAAACCATTGGGAGGAGCTCAGAAGGAGCTGCTGAGGTTTCTCCTCTCCAAATAGTAATCGTGTCAGACGATGCCGAGGAGATGTCGCCGGTCCGTCCGATGATCCTCCTACCAGAGGTCCTTCAGTTACCAGCGGTGGGAGTCCACTGCACATGGAAAAGGCCCCTGCTCAGGTGGAGGGGTCAGGAGAGGCAGCGGTGGCTACCGAAGCTCAAGTGGAGCCTCCTGTTGAAAGTTTGGTGGAGGTCGAGGTGCCTCCTATTGAGGGTCTCTCTCTTATGGTACTAGGGGATGCCGTGAAAGAGATTGAAGCTCAGGTGGAGTCTGTCGGAGATGGAGCAATAGTCGGAGAGGAAGAGGAAGAAGAAGAAGAATCACTGGATGAAGGGGGTGCTCAGGCCGGGGTTCCCTCGACCAGGGCCGAAGCATCCAAGGCCCCGCAGGTTAAAGTCCTGATGGAGGAAGCCGAGCGAATGGCGGTTCCTCAGGCTGGCGCTGAATTGGCGCTTAAATTTGGCCACTAGGGCTTGTGTTTAGGCCAAAAAGGAAGCGGTTGACCTTCGGGCAAGGTGGATTCGACCAGCCGGCTTTCCAGAGCCTTGGCGTCCGTTAAGGCGGACCTTGAGAAGACGAGCGAGTCTTACTGAATTACCGCCGAGAGGGCCTCTTGCTTGAGGCTCAAGTCAAGGAGCTTCAGGGTTTCCGTGAACAATCGGACAAGGCTTGCTTGGAGTTATCCCAAATTAAGGCTAAGCATGCCAACGAAGTTAAAGCCATGCAGCTGTATTTTGACAAAAGGTGGGACCAGCTAAAGAATAGTCATGCCGAGGAGAAGAACAGCTGGAGCAGGAGGCTCGAGAGGAAGAGCACAGGTGCCGGCAGCAGCGGGATCAGCTTGCCGGTCTAAATAAGGAACTAGTCATATGGAAGATCGGCTGAAATGGTAGCATGACCATATTGCTGGACTCACCGCCGATCTCGATCAATCTCGGCGGGAAATCGAGGACAAACAATCCTGGATTAACGACCTCGAGGAGGGTCTCCAATAGAATAAATCGGCCAAATTGAAGGCCCTGGAAAAGATTTATGAGCTGAGCAACAAAATGGCTCGGCGGGAGGAAGAGGTATAGTGTCTTTTTATTTACTTGCTTCTGGCATTTTCCTTTCATTTATGGACTCAAACGTCCTGATGTTTGCAGATGGGCAAGATAGGGCTCGAGGCGCAGGAGCAATTTAAGGCTCTAAGGGTGGAGTTGACCGCGAGTCGCCAAATGAACTTCGAACTTGGGAATCAGCTAGCTGAAGCTAACAATCGAATCACCTCAACTATGGAGGAGTACAAAAGTTCCTCTCAGTTTTCTGAAGAGCATAGAGAGGCTTGTGCCGATGCATTCCAGTTCGGCGAGGAGGAGACTCGGGCAAAAATCTCTCGGATGTATCCCGATTTAGATTTATCTTTTCTGAAGGCCGAGCTATTTGATACTTGTACCCGGAGGCCGAAGAAGCCGAGTATGAGGATATTTTGGATGTTGATCTTGACGCTATCCTGGGCCCTAATGAGATCGTGGCTCCCGAAGGATGCCCTCAGTCTGCTGCTGAAGAACCCAAGATTTCTCTTCCAACAACATTTGAAGCGGTGAGGTGAGTCAAGCCCTTCTGGATGTTATCAAGAAGGTTTCGGGACCGACCTGAACCCTGATTCTTAAGGGTCGCTTATGTATTTTTGCTTTTTCAATCTGTAATCCAATCAAAATTTAATGAATGAATCTTTTAATCTTTTTTTGCTCTGCCTTATCGCTTTGGTCATTGTTTTTTCTGAACGACCTTTTTGCTGGGAGTTCCTTTGATGGTAAACGAATCGTAAACAAAATGCGCTTTAAAGTCGGATAGCCCTTGGAGTTCCGAATCGAAGATTTTGCCCAATCGAAGCCAGATTAACTGGTTTTGCCAATGCATAAAATCATTCGGTTTTACCGTGGAATATAACTCCGACTTTGCCTCGGTCGGGGCCAAGGAGGAAAGCTCGAGGTCGGGACGAGGTGTCTGTGGCTGAGCAGGATGGTGCAGGGCGAGGCCAACTTGGAAGATGCTGAGGCGATGCCGGCTTGCGTGATGTCGGAGTGAGGCCGACACCGAGTGACGAGGCCGAGGGGAACAGGCCAAGGTCAGGTGCGTATAAGCCAACTTGGTTTGTCGAAGCACGAAATGGTTCGGCGTGAAATGACCGAGAGCGGTGCAGATACCTCGGCTGAGGCTGAGGTTAGATAGCTCGGTTTGTCGAAGCAAAAAGTTGGCACGTCTTTTACTGTGGCGTATAAAACAACTTTGCCAAAGGATGCTTTGTTTCTGCTCAGGGCATTTATCCCACTGGCCATTTCCAATGCGGGTCTTTTTAACGTATGCGATAAGTATTCGATTTCCATTGGTCGGCGTCATTTTCGAAAGGGGATTTCCTAGGCCTGCCCATATCTCAAGGACCTGCGACCGATTTCCTACATTTAAGGCTCTTGATTCGAGATCAGAAGAAATCTTCTGCCTTTCGTCACAGCTTGGGAGGCATGCTCGGCGCGCTTCAGAATGCGCTCCTTTTTTTGCCCTATCACGTGGCGGCATGGCAAGGGTATTTCAAATTCCAGGGCTCCCTTCTTTAATGACTGCCCTCGGCTTGCTTGCCTATAAAAGGGGGAGAGCGGGCCATGTTAGGCTATCTCCCAAGACCTTCTCTTTCTGTGAGTTGTAAGGGGCTTTCATGGCGCTTGTTTCATTGAGGATGGGGAGATCGAGCTTCCCTTTTGAAAGTTGGTTCGTCCCGAATAACTGGGGTGATGGAGAAGCTGCTGAAGAGCAGGCAGTCCTCAAGGGAGGAATTCTCAGAGATCATATGGAAAGCGCATGGGATGCCCGCAAAGGTCATATGGGGAGCGCACATACGCGCTTCCTGTGTCTCCTTTGCCACTTGACATGGGGACCACAGGAAACGCAAAGCATACGTACTCCCCATGGTAGACATGGAGTTCACCTCCTTCCCCAATTTGGATTTCTTAGTTTATTCGCCTGAGGAATCTTTTTCCATGTGAAGAGGGAGGAGGGTGGTGTTGGTCTGCTGGTTCTCTGCCTATGTTGTTGGGCAGTGGCCAGCAGACTAGCATCCCACTTGGGGGATGCTTCATTGGCATAAGCATCCATAGGTCTTTGACCTGGTTATGATCCCCCAATGTGTCCGTCCGAGGGATCCGTGGATGGCCTACTTTGTTCTTTGGCATTAACCAGTGGCTCAACAGAGCTGTTTGGTTTCTCTGATTTCTGGGGTCGGATGTAGAGACATCACTATCTACCGAAGCCGCTCAGCGAGCTTTTATCTTATTTGTATTTTCTATGCTATGATGCACTTGTAACGCCTCTCAGGAGGTTGTAATTCTTTCATTAATAAAGAAAGTTTCTACTCTTTCTTCTTTTAACATCTGTTTCTTTTTGATGTGATTGTGTTGAGAGTTGCTACTCTCATTTTATGCTTTTCGGACCGTAGCATAATCTATAAGTCCAGCAGCGCTTTTGCTACTTTGCTTTTGCTAACATGATATTCAGTCCTCTGTGGAGGAAGTGTTCATCTCTGTTTAGGTCAGAGGGAGGCCTGGGCGGCCCTGTGAACTCATGTGGTAAACATGATCTTATTTAAGGGATGAAGTATGTATTTCTTTGAAAAGAAATAACTTGCATAATCTTGCTGGTAAGCGAAGAAATGTTACTTACCTCTGCCGAAGCATGATAGGATGCCTTAGTCGTGTCAGAGTTTTGAGAAATTACTCAACTAGGCCGAGGCTTCCAGAAATATATCACTCGGTTTGGCCGATGCTTCAGAGATAATCACTCGGTTTGGCCGAGGCTTCAAGATTATATTTTACTTGGCGCTGCCAAGGTACGGAGACCGTCACTCGGCTTGGCTGAGGCTTCAAGATTATATTTTACTTAGCGCTGCCAAGATACGGAGACCATCACTCGGCTTGGCCGAGGCTTCAAGATTATATTTTACTTGGCGCGGCCAAGGTATGAAGCTCTCTCGGCCCGGCCGAGGTTTGTCAAATATATTTTACTTAGTGCGGCCAAGGTACGGAGATTGTTCGGCCTGGCTAAGGATTTAACATTATATTTTACTTGGCACTGCTAAGGTACGGAGACCATCACTCGGCTTGGCCGAGGCTTTAAGATTATATTTTACTTGGCGCTGCCAAGGTACGGAGACCGTCACTCAGCTTGGCCAAGGCTTCAAGATTATATTTTACTTGGTACGGCCAAGGTACGAAGCTCTCTCGGCCCGACCAAGGTTTGTCAAATATATTTTACTTGGCGCAGCCAAGTATGAAGATTGCTCGGCCCGCCGAGGATTTAAGATTATATTTTACTTGGCGCTGCCAAGGTACGGAGACCGTCACTCGGCTTGGCCAAGGCTTCTAGATTATATTTTACTTGGCGCTGCCAAGGTATGAAGCTCTCTCAGTCGGCTGAGGTTTGTCAAATATATTTTACTTGGCGCGGTTAAGGTACGGAGATCGCTCGGCCCGACCGAGGATTTAAGATTATATTTTACTTGGCACTGCCAAGGTACAGAGACCGTCACTCGGCTTGGCCGAGGCTTCAAGATTATATTTTACTTGGTGCGGCCAAGGTACGAAGCTCTCTTGGCCCGGCCAAGGTTTGTCAAATATATTTTACTTGCACGGCCAAGGTACGGAGATCGCTCGGCTCAGCAAAGGATTTATAAACCTGCTTCTCATTGCAGTTTTCAAGAAGAGTTATAAGAATTTTGCAAGTCTTTGAGAATTAAATTTAATTCAATGAACAAAATGAGTTTAGTAAGAGCGTACTTTCACTGATGATATGCACGAAGATTATCCGAGTTCAACATTCGAGGAATAGATTTCTATCCAAATCTTGGAGTTTGTAGGTATCGGGTTGATTACTTCCGCCACTTGGTAGGGGCCTTCCCAATTCGGGGATAATTTTCCTTGCTCCAGAGGCTTCGAGATGGATGCTTTTCGAAGCACCAGATTGCCGGGGAGGAAAAAATTTTTCTCGGACTCTGGTGGAGTGATAGCGGGCAACTCTTTGCTGGTAGGCGGCCATTGGATTCTGGCTTTCTCCCTGACTTCTACTAGGTCAAGATTGGCTCGGAGCTGTTCATCGTTGGATTCTTCCGAATAACCTTCCACGCGAGGGGAGGGGAGTCCAACCTCCACCAGAATGATAGCCTCTATGCTGAAGGCCATCTTAAATGGGGTTTGCCCCGTGGGTACCCTCTCGATAGTTCGGTACGCTCACAACACATGGTGGAGTTCCTCGGCCCATCTGCCTCATGCCCGGTTGAGCCGAGCTTTAATTCCTTGCAGGAGAGTTGGTTGGTTACCTCGGCCTCTCCATTAGCTTGAGGATGTCCGACCGATGTCAGGCGATGGAGAATGCCATGATCCTTGCAGAACTCTCGAAACTTAGGGTTGTCGAACTATTTTCCGTTGTCGGTGATGATAGTGTGGGGAAGACCGAAGCGGCAGATGATGGATCCCATACGAAATCTTTAGCACGGGCTTCGGTTATCTGGATGACTGCTTCGGCTTCAACTGATAGAGTGATGACTCCTTTGGAGATTATGGAGTCACCTGTGAAGCCCACCAGGTGGACTCCACGGGTGGAGGCTTTCTGTCCGGAATTTCAATCTCCTAAAGGTCTTCATAAGAGAAAGTGAGCTCATCAACTCGAGCTTTCTTTGGCGATTTTCCTCCTCACTTGGCCAAGAAGATGGGGATCCGGCCACCGCTATCACATTGACATTGCCAAGGACAGGGGATTTGGTGGAGGAAGCTGGCGAGGCTCGAGTTGGCGATCTCCTCATTATTCGGCTCAGGGGGCCCTCTGAACCGGTCCAGTCTACCCCACCGAATCAATCGCTCGATCTCATTTTTGAGTTGCCAACAATCCTCGGTATCGTGTCCATAGTCCGATGAAAGTCACAGTACTTGGTCGGGTCCCTCCGGGCTGCATTGCCTCGGAGAGGGGGAGGCCAAGGAATTTGCCGCTCGATCTTCATCAGGATCTGCGTCCTCGTGCTGTGAGGGGAGTGTAGCGGTCGAACCTTGGGCTGGACTCCTGGTTCAGTCTTGAGGGGCGGCGGAGGAGCTCTATGGTGGCGAAGCGGGCTAGCACGGCGGTGGACCCTTGCTTGTCCGAGCCCTTTTACTCCTTCTTCTTGAGCTACTTGGCCGAGTTGCTCTCCTCGATTCTTCAACCCTGGCGTATTTGTCCGCCAGGGATATCATGTTCAAAAGGCTCTTCATGTAGTTAACCTCCAGAACCAGGTAGAAGTCTCCTTCCTTCGACACTCCTCCGGCCAGGGCGGACATGGCCACCTCGTGGTTGAGATGGTCGACTTCTAAGAGGGCTGTGTTGAAACGACCGAAGTAATTCTTTAGCGATTCCCCCTCTCTCTGCTTGACCTCAGAGAGGGAATAGATCTCCGTCGCTAGCGACGGCGGCTGACGAACTGGCTGATGAGCAAACAACTCAGTTCGTCAAAGGAATCAATGGAACCTGGCTTCAGGCTATTGAACCAGGTTCGGCGGACCCCCTTAGAGTGGGGGAAGGCTCGACATAGGATTGCATCCGACGCTCCGTGGAACATCATGATGGATCTGAAGCTGCTTAGATGATCGTCGGGATCGGTAGATCCGTGGTACGGCTCGATGGTGGGGAGCTTAACATGAGGGAGAATCACCTCCCTCATGATCCTTCGGAGAAGGGGATGCCTGCTCTGCTTTTGGCTGGGACGGAGGGGCTTGTCTGACGGTGTCTAACTCCTGACACTATTCCGACGTATCTCCTGCATCTGCTGCTGATCCCTTCGTCCAAAGTGGTAGGAGGGATCAGGCGATGGGAAGGCGGAAGCGATGTCGAGTCCTGGGAAGACACCGCGGAGGGGGAACGAACCCGCCTAGATCTGAGCGGGCTCTTCCCTCCAGCTCGCTGGCTTCGGCGCTGGCTTCTGGCGGATTGGAGGAAGAAATCATCGCGGAGCAGGGGCAGCGGCCTCTTCATGAAGCTGAGGAGCAGGGATGGTGGGGCCAGGGGTCGCTTGGAGCCCCTAGAGTAGCTGGGTCAATGTCTGACCTGCTGAACCAGAGCGGCAAAATGGTCCAGGGTTATCGTCGTTGTCGGCGGCAAAGGAGTTTCAGTTGGCGGTGGTGGTGAAAGTACCACACCGCTGATCGGATCAAGCCTTTGAGAGGCGGCCTGATCTTGAGCTTTAGATGTAGCTCTTTTCGATTGGCCATCAGATGTTGCTTCTTCTGGTTCTTTGAGCCTTGTCTCCTGGATTACAAGTTTATAGGACTTGAGAGCCCTTCCTCTAGCGCCAATATGTTGCTGCAGAAATCCGTTCTTCGACTCGGGTGCGCTTCTGGCTCCTGATCCGAATGCCGATCTCGTCGCCTCGGGGTGGAACCTGCAAGATAGTTTGCGCGCAGAGGGTGTCCGTGGGGGTTGCCCTCTGCGGAGGACCCTCCGATGCTCAAGTCAGTGGAGATTCACAGTAAGCAAATATGGGGAGAAGACTCTCACAGAAGAGCTCCCATAGATGGGTGTTCTTTCTCAAGAGTATGTGTAGTTGCGTACCTAAGGGATTAGAGAACAACAGTATTTATAGGGGATCACCTGATTCTTTGGGTGTATCGCGAGGGGAGGTCTGAAAGCCGTTAAGATTCAGAAAAAATTCGAATCAAGTTTGTTATAAGGTAAGTAGGGTCGTATTTTGTCAGTTAGAGGATCGATGGCTAGGAGAGCTGGTTGATGCCTTAAGATTCGGTGATTACGTAGGTTCTAGGCCACTCTTGTGGGTCCTAGGCTACTTCTGGGTATGATTCTCCACTTAGAATCTTATTCAGTTATAGTGAATTCAAATTCTCCTGCGCCGAATTCCGCAGAGGTATTCAAATGCCTCGGTCCGGCCGAGGTAAAGGGGGTTACTCGGGTTACCGAGGTATAGACGGCTTAGGTCGCCGAAGTGTAAGGATGGCTTCAGAGTCTGAGGCCGAGGCCGTCTGAGGCTGAGGCCGTACAAGGCCAAGGCCGAAGCCCGAGGCCGGGGCCGAAGAGGAAAGCTCCGGGGCTGAGGAAATCTTAAGGCCGAGGCCGAGGGGAAAGCTCGTGGCCGGGGCTGAGGAGGGAGCTCGAGGCCGGGGCCGAGGCGGAAGCTCGAGGCCGAGGGGGCAGTGGAGTGCCGTGGCCGAGCGGGCAGCGGAGTGCCGAGGCCGACTTGGAAGATGCTGGGGCGAGGCCAACTTGGAAGATGCTAGGGCGATGTCGGCTCCGAGTGACGAGGCCGAGGGGAACAGGCTCGAGGCCGAACAGAAGCTGACTCCATGCGAGGAGAGAGGAAAGGTGGCGGACGGGGGGAAGGCCGAGTCGCCAAACCCGGATGCTGTCATTGTGGCCCATGGGATGGCTCGGGCTACCGAGGTATAGATGGCTCGGGTTGCCGAGGTACAGATGGCTGGGTTGCCGAGATATAGATGGCTCGGGTTGCGAGGTATAAAGATGGTTAGGGTTGTCAGGATGACCAGACGCCTGAGGGCGATCGGTTTTGCTGCTTAGTGGGTCTAACAGCTGATCGATAGGACGTTAGGATTGGACTAGACCCAATTGTGATGTGTGGTCATCGGTGCAATGACGATTTTACCCCTCATCAATAATGAATCTTATCGCACATCAAAAAGTATGTGTGCATGATCAATTTGCACCCGTTTGTGGTAAGTTTTTTAAGAATAAAATTATGGCTCCATCCGCAACCTTTAATTCGGCATCTCCTATTTTATGAGGAGATTCAGCATCCCCTCTCGGCCAACCGGGGTGCGACTTGATTTACTCTCGCACGCCATAGCTTAGACGTACATATTCTTTGGGCTTCTCTTCCGTAAGGCATGGACCTGTCAAGCAAGGTGGATTGTGTTCTAAAACAAGAGGTTAAATGTTTGATTAGATAACCATAGCCTCCTTTCCAGCACCTGATTATTATTATTTTTTAGTTTAGTTGTTTAAGAGAACGGGTAGTAGTTAATAATATCTTCAGTTCTCTAAATAATATTAAAAGAAAGGTCAAACTCAACTCAGTCTGTAAATTTTCTAATTTAATATCTCATAATTCTTATAAATTACGATTTCTCTAATTCAAGCCAATCTATTTTCATCTCAAGTTGGACCTGAGTTGGATTGGGTTACAATAATGGCATCAGAGTAATAGTTTGAAACATTTTTATCAGATTAATATTTATTCAATTGATGCCTAAACCGTTAATCAATTTCTATGCTATTTTTAATACATAATTGAAGAAGGCTAAAGATATGACTAGAATGCACATATGAATAACTAGAAGGAACATAGATATAAATTGAAAAAAACAAATATAAACCATTTATTTATTTATTGGGGTAAATGAAGTTCAAATTCGGTTAAATTAAGCTAAACTTTAATCCAAATGTGGTTTGATACTTTTTAATATAAACTTATGCCAATTTTATAAAATAAAAGATCACATCATACAAATATTTTGTCTTCTATTATTTATTTATATAATTTAAATAATGATAATAAAATAGATCTTGTTTTTTGGATTAATTTTTTAATTTAACTAAATCAGACTAAGAAAATTAAGGCAAGACTTATTTGCAGAAAAAGAAAGATATCAAGTTCGAAGAGAAGAAATGCGATGAAAATTAAAAGTTTTGAACCTAAATTTTTATATTGCACATGGAGATTGGACTGTGCTAAATCTAGTAATGGAAGAAAATTTGAAATTTTAAAATTTTGCATGTAATTTCAATACGACGATCAAGAGGCTTGATTAAGTTGATAATTAATAAATATCCTCAATTATTGCATCCAAATGCAGCTTGATAACCGTCTCAATCAAATCCAACCCACATTTCTCTGTTCAAAGGAATAGAATCCAATTCACCAACCACCATCTGTTCGTCTCCTCCTCACTGAACTGGTTTCTTCTATCATCATAGGCATCCACAACATCGCCAGTCTTTCAAAGAATCAAAGTAATCGGAGCAATTTGTCTCTGAAAAAAAAAAAATCCCAATTCACCTTTGTTCTTTTCTCAATCTACCTTAGAGATTGGAGCGAATCTAAACACCATTGGAGATCTGGGATTTTTTTATCCAAAAAGAGCAAGAGGATCCATTCCCGTGTCCTTAGTGAATATAAAACAAGATTCTTTCCCATGCATACCATTCTTAGCCAACTCATCATCCAACTCCCTCTGTCGAAGGCCATTCATCGACTTCAACGCTCCAAACTTTCCACAACCCTCCCTCTAAATAATTCTCCCATCTCCTCGTTTCTGTTTCTCTATTCGCTAGCCTTCCAGAAGGGGAGAGAGACGAGGCCGTAACTATGGAATCGTTGTCTCTGAGGAGTTCGGTCGCGAGGAGCCCGCTCATGGGGCTGAGGAGGCCGGCGCGGATGGATCTCCTGCCGCGGAGGGTGGGGCTGAGGGTGGTGGCGGCGGCGGCGGCCGATGGTGAGGAGAAGGCTTCTGAGCCGGACCTCAGGGTTCGGGTGAACGGGCTGGAGATGCCCAACCCCTTCGTGATCGGGTCGGGGCCGCCGGGGACCAACTACGCCGTCATGAAGCGGGCCTTCGATGAGGGATGGGGTGCCGTCATCGCCAAGACCGTATGGATCGAATCCACGACTCTGACCTTAGCTAATTATTTTGCTGGAAAAAAATCGTCTTTTTTTTAAAAAAAAGCAAAATTAGTAGTATGGTTTTGATTCTTGATGCTTTATTGGACGGTAGCTCTGTTTTTTTCTCTTGGACTTCCTTAGATCTGTTTGGGATCATACTATCTGCAGATCCTCTTCTCGTTTTTCCTGATGGAGATGTCTGTTGGGTTCGTTAAAGTCGATTTGATTCGATTCCTGGTGTCGCTTGTTTTATGTTTTCCTTTTATGATTTTGTTTTTGGATTGAACAAGCCCCAAGCGCATTCCTTTACTTCATGGATTTTGTTTTAAATTTGATTAGATATTTTCATCCGATGTTATAAGCATCCGAACCTTTTTAAAAGAGCGAACTTTGATACGTACGGGAGTAAATGCACAAATTCTGATTTTATAAATACTAAAAAGCGAACCAATGGACAACTGTAGAAGTTCTAATGGAATCGTTGTGTTGCTAGGCATGACAAAATCATTTATTTTGCTACACCTAATTCTAGTTAATATATTATCAGCGTAGTTCAAGGACCACTAATTCTGGCACTTTATGCCATACTGGGTGATATCTTTTTCATTAAATCCTATGTTTATCCATCAAACTTATTTCATTTCAGTATTGATACGGGATAAAATTATTATTGCATCAATATCCGTGCGGTATAGCAAAAAGGTTAGGATCATTTTCGATTTTTACCTGCCAGATGTCACATTTAGAAAAAGATAAATTGCCATGCCTCGGTAAGACCAAGCCATTTTCATACCTCGGCGGCACCGATACCTTGGCGGCACCGAGTCATTCTCATACCTCGACGGGACCGAGCCATTCCCATACCTCAGCAGCACTAAGAACAATCTTCCTAAAATGGGAGTTAAGAGCCAAATATGACCCTACCACATTATTTGGCGGGATTTCAATTGCATTGGCTCCCAACACTCTCAAAAAGGAAATAAAACCAAATATGACCTATTGCCCATAAATAGCCGAATAACCGAATCTTGAAGCACCAATCAGCTTCTTTGGCCGTCGATCCTCATAACAAACAGGATTTGAATCCTACCGGCCTTGTAACTAACTTGATTCGAATCAGATTCGAATCATACCGATTTTTCACTTTCCAAGACACTCGAAAAGTCAGGTAATAGCCCGCCAACACTCCAGCAGCCTATAAATACCTTGTCGTCCTAAGGCTTCCTCAGGTACGTTCACTAAAAAATGAAGAAAGCTCAAGTAGAGTTTTCATCTTTCAAGAGATTATACTTAAGGGACTCTTATGCAAGAGTCTTCTCCTCGTATCTGTTTGCTGTGAATCTTTATTAACTTGGGCGTCGAAGGTCACCCCTAACACTTTCTGTGTGAGGATTGTCTTGCAGGTTCACTCAGACGGGAGATTGCAACCCGAATCCATGCAGGCCGCACCCAGGCTAGAGAACGGGATTCAACGACAACAGATTGGCGCTAGAGGAAGGGCCTCAAGTTCCTCTAAACTTGAAATCAAGAAGACAAGGTTCTTGATAAGTAGAACAATCCCTCAATGGACCTTGAGCAAAAATTTTACCTGGAAGTCCTCGAGAGGTCTAGCATTGCCAATCCTGATCGAGTGATGCAGATTGAGGCCAAGCCATCTTGGTTCGACCCAATTATCAAGTACCTCAAAGAGGGGTTCCTCCCAGCGAACCAAAAGGAGGCAAGAAAACTGAAGATGCAAGCACCCCACTATGTCCTACTTGACGATCGACTATACAAGTGATCCTTCTCTATGCCATTACTCAAATATCTTCGATCGTCAAAAGCTGATTATGCTCTTTGGAAGGTTCATGAAGGCATCTGTGGCAGTCATCTTGGCGGCCGAGCCTTATGCTACAAGGTGTTGCACCAAGGATACTGCTGGCCGACCATGCAGAAGGACTCTGATGATCTCGTCCGAGCCTGTGACTCATTTCAACGATACTCAAATATTCAAAGGCTCTCTTCTGCCCATCTGACACCAATATTATATGTTTGGCCCTTCGCTAAGTGGGGAATGGACATCCTCGGTCCTTTTTCTCTTGCAACGGAACAGAGGAAGTTTCTGTTCGTAGCAATTGACTACTTAACTAAGTGGATCAAGGCCGAGGCAGTCGCCCAGATAACTGAAGGTCAGGCTAGGGACTTCGTATGGAGATCCATTATTTGCCGGTTCGGCCTTTCGCATACCATCATCATCGACAATTATAGATAATTTGACAATCCCAAGTTCCGAAAGTTGTGAAGACCATGGCATAAGCCATCAGCTCACATTAGTCGGGCACCCTCAAGCCAACGGTGAGGTGGAGGTAACAAATCGAACCTTGCTTTAAGGAATCAAAGCTCAGCTCAATAGGGCACGTGGCATATAGGCAGATGAACTTCATCACGTTCTATGGGCTTTCCGAACCACCTAGAGGATCCCCACAGGCAAAGCTCCGTTCAGAATGGCCTTCGGCACTGAAGCTGTCATCCTTGTAAAGGTGGGATTACCTTCGCTACGAGTGGAGAGTTATTCGGAGGAGTTGAACAGCTCTGGGCCAATCTTGATTTAATAGAAAAAGTCAGAGAAAAGGCCCGTATCCGGATGGCTGCATACTAGCAACGAGTGATTCGGTATCATTCCTTCCGAGTTAAAGGAAAGGTATTTTTTTCCGATGACCTTGTACTCTGCAAGGCATCCGTTTTTAAACCATTGGAGCAAGAAAAGCTATCTCCAAACTGGGAAAGCCCGTATCAAGTTACAGAGGTCATTAGACCTGATACTTATAAACTTCAAGATCTAGATGGAAAGTCTATTCCTCGGACGTAGAACGTAGATAACCTCCGAATATACTATCAGTAAAGTACACTTATACTAAGCCCATTCTGTTCAACTATGATGAAACTTTACTTTTAAATTCATAATATTTCTGTCTCAATCACTTTCCCAAAAGCTGTTGATAAAAGGCAGGTTTTTCCAATCGACGACCCACGAATCCACTATCTCCGAACCTCGGCAGGGCCGAGCAATCCCTCCATACTTTGGCAGCGCCAAGTAAAATATAATCTATCTCCGAACCTTGGCAGGGCCGAGCAATCTTCTGAACCTTAGCAGCGCCAAGTAAAATCTAATCTATCTCCAAACCTCGGCAGGGCCGAGCAATCTCTCCGTACCTTGGCAGCGCCAAGTAAAATATAATCATCTTCGAACCTCGGCAGGACCGAGCAATTATCTTCGAACCTCGACAGGGCCGAGCAATCTCTTCGTACCTTGGTAGCGCTAAGTAAAATATAATTTGTTTCTGAACCTCTACAGGGCCGAGCAATTATCTCCGAACCTTGGCAGAGCCAAATAAAATATAATCTGTTTTTGAACCTCGACAGCGCTGAGCAATCTCTCCATATCTTGGTAGCGCAAAGTAAAATATAATCTCTCTGAACCTTGGCAGGGCTGAGCAATTATCTTTGAACCTCGGCAGGATCAAGCAATTATCTCCAAACCTCGGTAGGGCCAAGCAATCTCTCTGTACCTTGATAGCGCCAAGTAAAATATATTGTCTCCGAATCTCGGTAGGGTCAAGCAATCTCTTCGTAATTTGGCAGGACCAAATAAAATTTCTTTGATCGGCGATCTCCACACCTCAACAAAGAAAGGTAAAATCTTCTTTATCCCTTGGCATGACTGAGCAATCCACCCCAGTTTCAATAAGCCGGGTGAGAATTCTCAGGGAGCTTTGGCATGATCAAACTTTCATTGAATGTCAGCAAGGCCGCCTAGGTCTTCATATAATCTAAGATGAGTCAAGCGCTTCGTCCCCGAAGATTCAACATGGTCCGGCAAACGTCAGTAGGGCTAAACTAAATCACCAAAATACTTGGCAGAAGCTAAGCCTCTAAGCGCTCTTGACACTTCATGAATTTCGTTCGGTCGGATACGTTCATTCGAATCCCAAAAAAACTAGGTGTATATTATTCTCCTCCAGCAAAAGAGTACCTTACAAGATACTCCTATGTCTCGGCAGGGCGAGCCTTCCCTACACTATTAAGGATTCTTATGTCTCGGTGGGTTCGAGTCTTTTTCTTGTGCTTTGTTCAAGTTAAAGAGTTTTTGCATGCTTAAGCATGATTTATGCCTCAGAAGGGGCTGAAGCTACTGATACATTAAGAATACGAACAAAAAAAGACAAGAAGCTGAAATAAAAATTCTTTTTATTCATTACAAAGATTACAACCTATCGCAAGGCATTACAAGTGCGATACAACACAGAAAATATAAGAAAATTTCTAAGGATTACAGCTACATTCGTTGTATCTGTAGGTCTTCTACCCCGAAAAAGAGAACTCTGTCGAGTTGCGATCTTTAGGGCATCGGGCAAAGATATGGGAAGAAGAAACGGCCCGATGACACTTACCTTCGGCTTTCCTTCCCCTAACAAGCCACCTAATGGATCTTCAGGTGGATCGAGGGCTACCATGGTTGACGGAAAGCCTATGGAAGCCGAGGCCCATCAGAAATTGCATTTTCAATGATCTCTATGGTTCCACAACAAACGGATAGAGCCAAGTAGAAAGCGCCCATGTGCGCTTCCCATATGACCTCTACACGTCCTCCCTTGCGCTTCACTTATGACCTTCATAGCTCCTCCCTTCTTTTTCTTCTCCTCTTCTTTACTCTTCACACTTGAGCTCCAAGAAGAGGGCATACTCCACGACTCCTTGGGAGTGGCTTGCTTTTCAATGACTTTTTCATCCAAACCATAAAACCCAGGCCAAATCCCATAAGAGAAGGCCAACCCTTCAACATCCGTCTTCGATATGGAAAAGACCTTATAGCTTTTCTTCCACTCTCAGGATAACAAAGGCTCTCCAACCATGCTCGATACATCCCATTCTCTCCCTTTTATAGCCTTCAGGTAGGGATGGCCTCCATCAATAAATTGCCATGCCTCAGTAGGACCGAGCCATTTCCATACCTCGGCAGCACCAAGAACAATCTTTTTGAAATAGGAATTAAGAGTCAAATATGACCCTTCGACCATGATCAACAGAAATTTAAATCCCTGATTATTTAGCGGAATTCCAATTACATCGTCTTCCAGCACTCTCAAGAAGGAAATAAAGCCAAATATGGCCTATTGCCCATAAATAGCCGAATAATCAAATCTTGAAGCATCAATCAGCTTCCTTGGCCGTCAATCCTCATAACAAACAGGATTTGAATCCTACCGGGCCTCGTAACTAACTTGATTTGAATCAGATTCAAATCATACTGGTTTTTTACTTCCCAAGACACACTCGAGAAGTCTAAGTAATAGCCCGCCAACACTCCAGCAGCCATAAATACCTTGTCCTAAGGCTTCCTTAGGTATGCTCACTAAAAAACGAAGAAAGCTCAAGCAGAGATTTCATCTCTTAAGAGATCATACTTGAGGGACTCTTCTGCAAGAGCCTTCTCCTTACATCTGTTTGTTGTGAATCTCCACTGACTTGGGCATCGAAGGGTCTTCCACAGGGGCCACCTCCAACGCTTCCTGTATGAGGACTGTCTTATAGGTTCACTCAGATGGGAGATTGTAACCCGAATCCAGACGCAAGCCGCAGCCAAGTCGGAGAATAGGATTTAACGGCAACAAGTATAGATGCACATGCTTGTTTTGTAAATTTTTCTTATTTCGTAATATTTATCAGAGTCTGTCAACAAAGTCAACAAATGAGTTCAAGAGAATGGTTAGATGACGGATGGTTTACATCAAAGTCTTTGATGTGCATATTGTGAGTGTGTCAATGAGTGTCAGCCAGGGATGCTAGTTCTGGCTGTTAGGTGTTAACAATTTGGCATATCAATGACACACTAATACGTGATCACTAATTAGCAACATCAAGTTTATGTCAAGATTTTCAAATTTATTTACCTTTTCTTTGACTTTTTAGTTTTGTTGTATAATCATGATAAATGTATCTTCAGCTTTTAAAAGGATAATCTGGTGTTAGAAAACAATGATAGGCTGCTCTAAACCATATATGACATACTAATTTACATTATATGAGGCAACTCTGACAAAATATTTACAGTTTAAAAAAAGCAATAACTAGAAATCAAATGGATAAAATAAATTGATATGTATGTTGGTGCAGCGCTCCTCTATTACTCACCACAACTAAAGACTGCTTGATAAATACAGGTTAATGCATGACCTGACCTGTAGAATATATAGGTCTCCATCATGCAAGTGAGGTGGCAACAGGATTCATATCATGCAAAAAGGTATAAATTGCAAAATTTCTACCTTACCTCTGTTTTGTGGAGAATTGATATCTTCAAACCTTGCTTCTGTTGAATCATAGTAACTGGCCTTGTTGCAATAATTAATTATGAATTTTCTGTAATCAAATGGATGGATGTTTTCAATCATGTGATGTTTGTGGTTGTTCTCTCCTTTGGATGTTAATATGGGGCAAACCTTAACTGTTGTTTGGTTATAAGATTGACTCAGCTGGCTATTGTTCATAAAATAGTTCTTTTTTATTTATATTTAGGCTATTATTTCACTTCTCTCCATGTTCTTCATTCATAAAGCAACAAAATATTCCATATGGGTGACCACTTTCACATAAACCATATTAGTTGCAATTGTAACTTGACTAGTACTTGCTGGAACTCTTTGTTCCTGTTTGTTCATAAATCATAATATTGCTGAACATTGTCTCTAATATAAGTTAGTACTAGTAGTTCTTTTTTTCTAAAAGGAAATTAATCTGTATTTCTCAGTTGTTTTAATAAAAAAATTAAGTCTGGATCTATCTATGCTAGGTGTCTTTGGATGCTGCTAAAGTTGTGAACGTAACTCCTCGTTATGCTCGGCTTCGAGCAGGATCAAATGGTTCCGTGAAGGGATCAATTATTGGGTGGGAGAATATTGAACTTATTAGTGATCGGCCTCTTGAAACAATGTTAAATGAGTTTAAACAACTTAAGAAAGAGTATCCAGACAGGATACTCATTGCTTCAATTATGGAGGAATACAACAAAGCTGCTTGGCAGGAACTTATTGAGAAAGTTGAGGCAACTGGAGTGGTATTTTCTTTGTTCATTTTCTCTTTTCTATCCGGTCTTCAAGATCCAACTATTTTTAAACTTCAATTAAGTTAACATAAGTGGATAATGAATATCACAATTAGGACGCCCTTGAGATCAACTTCTCATGTCCCCATGGCATGCCAGAGCGAAAGATGGGAGCTGCAGTGGGGCAAGATTGTGCACTTTTGGAGGAGGTATGTGGGTGGATAAATGAGAAAGCTACTGTTCCTGTTTGGGCAAAGATGACTCCTAACATAACAGATATTGCTCAGGTCAGTCACTTGTATCAATGATCATGGAGCTTTGGTGTTGTATTAATACATCTATGCACTATTTATTTTTGGCAGTAAAATAGGAAAGATCTGCATGGTGCATTTATTGTGCTATATTCCTTCATGATCAATGATCTTTGAATCTATACAAGAAATGATATATTGCTGTAATACTCCAAAAACAGCAGCTGTGTAGTAGATTTCTGCATAGCATGATCTAGAGTTTCATTAGTATACAAACATACCTATATACATGCATACATGTTTACTTGCATGCATATATGTGTGTGTATGTGTGTTTATGTATTTCATAGTATTAAAAGAGGGAGTTGTGAGGCTTCTTTTTCTGATGTATGATTTTGTGAGCCTAAGGGTCATTTTTGCTACTTTCAGGTTATTCAGTACAAAACCATATTAATTGTTATATTTATATCTTAACTTGTCATGGCCTAAATCTGTATGTCCATGATAATGATATAGTTTTGCTTCATTGTGTGAAATACACCAGTGAGAAGTACAATAACTTGAAGAAGTTAAAATTATGAACATATGCAATTATGAAAAGTAGCTAAAATTATCCAGTAATCCAACAGATCCCATGATAATAATACATTTATGGATTCAACCATGAATGAATTGAACAAAGCTTGCCTGGATATGCTGGAAACTTCTGAGTTTTGGTTTAGACTGTCGCTTCAGTTTTCAGTCTTTCAGCCAAAAAATCACAAAAAGAGTATGAGAAACCACAAATCTAAGTACAATTAAAAAAAGCTAAAAAAATACGAACTTTTAAACTACACATGCATTGAATGGCCAACTTTTCAATACAATTTTTGCTGGCTTTAAGTGGAAAGCAGAAAATATCTACAAGAAAAGCAAAAAAGGTCCAAAAGAATAGCTTAATATTCTTTATGATAGTAGGATATCATCAATAATAATAATAATAATCAAAGTTGTTTTTGACCATAATTGCTGCATGATATCAATTTTTTGTATTATCCTTATAAGAGAGTTTATACAAAAAGCAGGTAATATCCTTGTAAGAGGCAATGAACAATAGTGTATTAGATATTCTAACAGAAGAGCTTTTATTTAGTTTAGTTTCTCTTGATCTTTTACTATCTTAAATGTTAAACAAATGAACGAAACAATTATAATATGTTAATATGTTTACTTTTACATGGTGCTATGCATAAGTATGTCAAATGTACTATTCAAAATGTTATAATTGATCATTCAAGGTTTATACATATACATATACATATACATACATACATACATATATATATAATAATATTATTAATATTAATAATAAAAGTAGTATATTATACAAAAAATGTTCTAATAGATAGTATCAAAAATTAAAGTTCCTATTTGTTTTTATTGAAAATTTTAAATTACATGAAGGAATGATTCCTTCAGAAAGGATCTTGTTTTGTCTTGTGTTTTGTCTTGTATATACTTTATCTTAACTAACTTCATGCTCATGCATAATTATGCCAATAGCCACCTTCTTAATTTGTATTAAAGTAAATTTTAGGAAGCAAGTAGAATTGATAAAAAGGGCATATCTTTCATACTCAACTTGAAAGACCCCCACCAAAATATCTGAAATTTGTGTATGATCCACAAGGAATGCACAATCAACTTGAAAAAAGGGCATATCTTTCATATTCAACTTGAAAGTCCCCACTAAAGTATCTCATATTTTTGTGCATGATCTACAAGTAATGCACAATAGTCTTGTAGATCTAACACAAGAAGTTAATTCAATATCTTGGTTTTCTTGGAATCCAGCACTAAATGGAATAGTTTTGATCCTTAGTCTCAGTTTTTGAAGCTCAATTGGCATTGATCTGAGTGCCAGAAGCTAAAAACACAAAAACTGAAAACTAAAGTTCATTGTATGGGGAATCGGTACCATTCGTTATGGGGCGTATTTGTTAGGTGGAACAGTAGACCCTAACTTATGAACAACCTTAAATCGGGTGGCTCGATTTAATTTGGTCCACTAGTACTGGTGGTATGGGGGTAGATTCGGGGCAGTTCATCCCTTGTACCAAACTGATAGGCTGAACTGTCCTGTTTTTGGACCACTTGGTTCAGTTCACTCCAAACTGCTCGGATCGGAATGATTTGGCTAACCCTGGAAACCAATCATATCGACCCATTGCTTAGCCTGCCAAATAATTCTGTTATGACAACCTACTCCATATTCACTAGGTGATCATTACCATGCAAATATCTAGGAAACCCTTTTACTAATTTCAATTCATAAAACAATAACACATGCCACAAAGGGATGACTCGTGGAGACATTCAAATTATTGCCTTTCGCTTATTACATATGGAGATAGATTAGATGATGACACCACATGATATTAAGATCTATTGGCAATATGTTTGCATAGTTGCATTATGTTATTACTTCCTATCACATACTAATATATTATTGTGACAAATAATCCAAGTTGTATTGGATGATAAAATTAGAAGGTGAACTTCATCATTAACATTCAAACCGTCGGCTAGCAATTTCGAACAACCTCTGGATTTCTGATTTTCTTTTCCAAAGAGGTTGAAACATGAAAAACTTAGAATTGTTGCTGCTAAATCATAATATTAGTTGAAAAAGAGTATTTTGGTAGTAGCTGAAGACTTACAAATTTTGAATGAGTGCACAACTTCTGCATTATTTAGGTTATACCATGGCTCAATTAAATCAACTTGGTCAGGATCAGTTTAGTCTTAACCCAAGTCATTAGTTCTTATACCGCAAGACCATGATATATTATCAGAACTCTCAGGGTGCTGTATATCTGAAAGTTATGATTAATTCAGCTTGGTTGTAGTTATTTGAATCATAAACCAACTCATTAGCTTTAATATTACAAGGTCATGAATTTTGTCAGAACTCTGAGTGCTGTATTTCTGAAAGTTTCAATGGTAAATTCCCACTAAAAACTTATTTGTTCCTTACCGTCAGTAATATCGTGATTCATGCTTTTTTATTTTATTTTAACTCAAAAGATGTAAACTTCTGTTTTTTATCCCCACTATTTACATGTACTTGCAAATTTATGGTCTTTAGCCAGCTAGGGTGGCTCTGAAGTCAGGATGTGAGGGGGTATCTGCAATAAACACTATCATGAGTGTGATGGGGATTGATCTCAACACTTTACGCCCAGAACCTTGTGTTGAGGGGTTAGTCATTATTTGTTGAACAAGACAACTACTTTCTTCACGTTACGAAAACATAGAGTTATTCTGTTTTCTTTGTTTAATTTTTTGTGTCCAGGTATTCCACACCAGGTGGATACTCTGCTAAGGCTGTCCATCCTATTGCACTTGGAAAAGTGATGCAGATAGCAAAAATGATGAAAGAAGAATTTGGCAATAAAGACTATTCACTTTCTGGAATTGGAGGGGTTGAGACAGGTGATGATGCCGCAGAATTTATTCTTCTCGGTGCCGATACTGTTCAAGTAAGTTTCCATATAATTCTTTGCGTTTGCATTATTGAATTCTACTATCATTTTTTCTAGAAAAGTAATCAGTAATTTTTACCATTGCCCTTTATCACATTAATTGGAAATGACTTCAATAAATAGCTTGTTCCTTTGGCTTCAACACTAATACACGCTTATATGATCTATCCGGGCTGTGAAAAGAACAATGCTCAATGCTCTCTGTCAGCATAACTAGAGCCATCTTCCTTCTTGAATACAGAACTCTAGTGCTGCAGTCTTTTTACTTGATTTTCTTATTACATTTATGAAATAACTTGAGTACTTCATTTCCCCTAAATATGGTTCTTTTTCGTGTACTGTTGGTCAGCAAGATTTTGTGAGGATTTAGAAGCTGTATAGACCTTTATCAAACCATTTACAATATAAGGTTGGTGACTGACTGTTAAGTTAGAAATTTTGAAAACTGAAAATTTTCCTATGGGAGCATATGATATTATTTCCAGCACAAAAAAAAATGATATGGAAACTCCATTTGTCATTTAAGATAGAGTGGACATTATCATCTAAATCTCTGCCATCAAATTACTAACTCACGTCCACACATATGCAATCAAGACTTCTCATTTAGAAATTTCATAAAAGGTTGGATGCTATGTCTTACTCTCTATTCAGATTCTTTACCATTTATTTCTTTATCCTTATTCTTTGCTGATTTGTATGTCATGCATATTTATAGCTTCTTTCCTGTACTACTTTCGTCCCATTACAGGTATGCACAGGTGTGATGATGCATGGTTATGGCCTTGTGAAGAAACTATGCACTGATCTGAAGGATTTCATGAGAAAACACAACTTCACTTCGATAGAAGATTTTCGAGGGTATGATTTTGCTTACACTTTTCTTTCAGAAACATTAAAAGTTATAGTAGGCTTGATGGCATCATCAAGGCACTGATACTGTCATCATGCAATTATTAAATATTAAATTTCCAAGCTTTTTCTCCCTCAACCTTCGGGAGTGTATTAAACTTAAATTTGTGTATGTTGAGATTCTCCTCTACTTCAAATTGCTAACAATCATCTTCATTCCAGTGTCTCCCTTCAGTATTTCACTACACACACCGATTTAGTGCAGCGGCAACAAGAGGCAATCAGGCAGAGAAAAGCTGTTAAGAAGGGTTTGCAGTCAGACAAAGATTGGACAGGCGATGGCTTTGTTAAGGAGACTGAAAGCATGGTGTCCAACTAATGTACAATTTCAAGGAATCAGTAAGGCGTTCAAGATGACTTTTTTTTTTTGTGCTCATTTAAATTGTGAATAAATCAGTGGTGGTCTGTGGATTTGTGAAGCAGGGGTCTACCATCAGTGGTGGTGTACAACAGGCCGGCACGGCCAGTAACAGCTTTCTGTCAAAATATCTCCTTCAATAATCATCAATAGTTATATTATAAAAATATTTTGTCCAATTTAGTATACAAAAAAATAGAAAACCAAAACAAAAAAGAGAGGTCAACCTGCGGGCAAGCATTGGTCGGCATGACCATGGGTTGTATATTGCCAATGATAAATGCTGGGACTCTGCTTCACTGCCTGATGTTTTGGCCTCTGAGAAAAAAGAAAATCTTTTTTATTATTTTATAAAATACAAATTACCATTATAACAATTTAAATTCATATGGTTTAAAATGTTTACGCTTAGCTATTATATATATTTTTTGCATCATCAAATTTTGTTCGTCGAATGTTTTGATTAATGCGCATGTTAAGATGAATATATAAAACGTCATTATAGTTTTAAATGAAGCCTTTTAAATGCTTCAGTTAGAAAAAGTGTTCATAGTTAAGATGAATGAATATAGTAAAACCTAAAAGACTTAGATGAATAGTTATAAACTTTATCAAATTATATAAGAGATAATAGAAGTGAATCATAGAATTGAAGAAAGTTAAGAAAATTAATTATGGTATGGGTATAAAACGAAGCCTTTTAAATGCTTCAGTTAGAAAGAGTGAGTTTTTAACAATTTATGATAGATGCATAAAAAAAAGATAGATCTAAACTAAACATATATAAAAATAATTAAAAAAATATAATTATTTATAATTCAAATATCGACTTAGTCCTGAATAGAATAAAGTAAAGGAAGCAGATTCATGTAGCCGACCTTATGTAGTTGGTAAAAGACTTAGATGAGTTGAGTTAAGTTAAGTTTAATGTTTTAACTATAAATTAATTATTTTATCAAATTATCTTTATAAAGTTTGAAATGTTATATTTAACTACCATATATTTAAGCATCATCAAATTATATCCATATGCTTTGATATGTCATTATTAAAATTATCAAATCATTATCAAAAAAATATCATTTAAATTAAATCATTTAGAATTGAAATGTTATTATTTCATTATTATTTCAATGATTGATTTTAAAATTTTATGTTATTTAAATTTAGTTAATGTGTGGTGTGAAAGTGTGTAGTGAATGACAGCATTTGGATATTTTTTTTTAATATCCTCCTTAATAGTATATATGGTGCAAGAGTAAATCAAATGCATATCTATTTGGATTAAAACACACTATGAATGGACTCATATTATTTATGATTAAATTTGATTGATTTTGTTTTGGATTTGTATTTGGACCATTAGCCTGATGAAAATACTAGAGATTAAATTGAAAAGAGCATGTAAGAGCCTATATTAGTGTGTGTTTAGTTTTATATTGGATATGCAAGGAATAGATCCTCAGCATGCATACAGAGGATTAATAAGTCTAATGAATAGTTTTGATTTTTTTTTTTTTTTTTTTTGGTTAAGATCTTAAAATTTTTCCCAAGCTGTTATACATTCCTTTCCCCAGCTGGCCTTAGTAAACTATCTTTCTATTGAGTTTGCATCAAATCCAACCTTCATTGCAAAAATGAGGTGGAAATCTAAGGTGGCTTGCATGCCGTCTCTCTCCACATGCTACCTAGTTAATTATAACTGAGGTTGAGATGTTTGATGACAAAGATAGCTTAATTGGGCGAGGTCCATTCAATGTTTCAATGGCTTTCCCTTCAATAAAACAGGGGCAATGCAATGCACGAGAGTTTAATGCCAAGTGTTAATCTTTGATCCAGCTAATGGATAAGGTATTGTGTCCTTTTCCCTTGGAAATTTACCTGCTGCCAAGGTTTCTCTTCCAAACTTAGCCACCATTTCTCCGACAACTAATGGATAGCTCTGAAACAAACGCTTGGGGTGTTGCAAATAAACTAATCATTGGAACAGACTGCAACGATCAGACGTTGGCATAAACAAAATGGCTTACCAAGGTTATCATCAACCGTAACTTGTTAGGTTGATCAGTAGATAAAATCATAAATTTATCAACAGATGGCATTAACTATAACCATTGTACAGCATGTTTAAAAAACTAATGGAACAAACAATCCTTAATTAGTTTATGAACATAGTGGACTGCCAAAAGAATGATGTGAGAGGATGTTAGGCGTCACAAAAGGCGTCCGAGAGATATTTGCATGATAGAGAGAAGAGAGGGATTGCCTTCGTTCATTGAATTTTAACATGATTGGAATCATGCAGCCAGATGGTCAATCAAAATCCATCTCCACATTCAATATTATATTAAGTCAATGACATACAGTAGAGACCGGCCATGCACTCATTATGTTTCCGGATTATTAAAATTCAAGGCAATTGTAATTGCAAAGATTAAAGCCAATCTGATAATCAAATAGTTTACATTTAAGATCATTTCTAACATATTTTTTTTCTTTTTCCTTTCCCTTTTGCAGTGAACTCAAGATGACATTTTGACATTTAAATTAGTTTGCTAGGGAGAATGGGGCTATGTTTTAGCTTAATATGGTGAAAATGATGCTTTAAGATTATTATTATTTTTTATATCTCACCGAATGTTTCTGAATATTGACATGGGCCAATGCATGTAAAAACTGAGACTATGAAGACATTAAGATTTTGGAATTTGTAAGATAGGGTTTGAAAGCCTTCAAATGTAATTAGTGTTAAATTTCTACTTTAGTGTCCTTTTGGAGAAGATTTCGCTGAATTATTTGATTAAGAACAAGGATGTTATAGCAATAGCAAGATTAAAATCAAATCCATCTTCATGATTATATTATGTGCAAGTAAATGCCATGATAGCAACCTAGCAGGTACAAATTGCATTTTTGATTATTAAAATTTATGTTTATTAGTAATTAAGTGGTTTAAGCACATCTAATGAACAATTAATTTGCATGTAAGACCATTTCAAGTCTTTTTTTTTAAAAAATTTTGGTAAACTCAACCTGACATTTGATTATTAAAATTAAATGACTTGTTATAGAAAATTGTTATATAGATAAGTTTTTTTAGGTGGGTATGGCGAGTGATAGCATGCTTCTTAAAGTTATCTTTATGTCTTAATGAATGTACAATGCATGTGAAAACATGGATGAGAGGAAACAATTAAACTATTAAGATTTTTTGTATTTGTAGGATAGGGTTTGAAAGCTCTTATTCTTTAAATGTTAAATTTTCACTTGGGATTTTATTTTATTTTTTTATTCTAAGGAAAGGAGAAAGATCGGAGAAGGGTTAAGATGTCAAGTTTTGAAAGCATATATAATTCTCTTTTTTTTTTTTTTTTTCTTTTTTTTTTTTTTTGAAATATATCCCACTTCTTTAGTTTTCCATTCAATTCTTTTGCAAATGGGTCACATGGATGACAGAGAACTTAATAAGGGGTTTCTATCAATAATTGCCACCAAGAAAAGACTTATCATCGCTAATGCAACCTTAGGAAATGACAAAACCAATCTTGTTTGCTAATAATTTTTAGATAGTGGCAATGGCTACAAATCATAAAGGCTACACAGCCAAGGACATTTGGACAAATGATATGGATCACAAGAAACAAACAATTTCCAAAGGTAAAAGTTAGCCTTGAATATTAATTTTCTTCTTCTATAGATCATACGTAATTATTTTTAAGAATCATTATCCATTATTCATGATCAAAACCATGACGACACAACAGAGCGGCAATTTCATAAAACAGTACTTTTGAAATAGCTAAGCATCAAAGTCTAATGACTCATGCAACAGTCAGTAACAACAAAAACATGAGATGGATAACAAAAAGGTTGAAGTAATCTAAAACAAAGGCTAATGACAAATTTATTTTTTGGTTTTTTTAATGTCTCAAGTCCATTCGCTAGTTCAATTAACTTCGTTAACAGACTGAAATCATGTAGCCAAAAAACTTGAGTAAAAGTTAATAGATAGCAAATGGACTTGAGTTATAAGCACCAACTTCTATACACTTGGATCGCTTTTGATACCCATTTGTAACACTTGAAGCCCATCCGCTACCCAATTAACTTCGTTAGCAGGTTAAAATATGTAGCCCAAAAATTAAGTAAAAGTTAATAAGTAACAAGTGAACTTGAGTTATAAGTACATAATCTATTTTCTTTTATCCGATATGAAACTAAACATGAGATGTCACAGTTTTTCATTAATTCAAGTATAATATTCCAAGGATTAAACTATGCTGATCAATTGCTTATCCTCAAACCTACCTCAAAAGCACCACAATTAATGGGACTTGTAAATTATCAGCCAGTGAGCCAATGGTAAAAGGAGGGGAGCCTTATCCTTTATCCAGCAAACAGATGCCAGTCACAGCCGGGCGCTTCCCAGATCATTAAGAACCCCATCAATGCTTAGGTAAAATAATAAATAAAAAAATAGTAATTTCTTATTAAAACGCCATTCATAAATAGACGCCAAAAATTTCCAATTAAAAAACTATGCATGAATGCCTTCTCGACGATCCTTATCCGGTTGTTGACTCCGAATCCACTCCCTCGCCCTCACCGACAGTTGAAGCGCGCGGCGCGCCCCACCTTTTGCTGTCCTCTCCCCAGATGCCGGGATCAGCTGTGCCTCATATGACATCAAACCACGTCTCATGCCGACTATCACAACAAATTGACTTCCGGGTCCCACTCAGATAACCAATCAAGTTACTGCATGAGACCATTTTATCTGTTTTCTGTTTGGCAGTGACAGGAGATCGTCGCCAATAAACGACAGCACGTGGCTCGGGGCCCCAAAGCGCCTGATGAATGACGTGGTACACGCGCCACGTAAGCGCAGTACAGCTGTACGTCCAGACCCCAACGTGGCCGGTCCAGGTGACGACACGTGTCGGTCAGGTGGAGGCCCGCGTCCTGGGTCCCGCGGAGCCTCATCCACTCGCCCTCGGATATTTGGAGGGGACTTTTCCGTCCATCCAATCGTCGGCATAAAATCTTTACGCGGGACATCAAAGAGCAGCCTATTTGTGGGACGTCATGCTTCGGCGTCAATTTTTTTTTTTTCCTTCGAATTCGACACCCCAGACGAACGGACGAGATGGTTTATAGCGTTTAAAAGAATGGCAGATTGATTTTCCGCATATAAATTAATACGGGGAGTTCTGTAAATTAGTTTGGAGATTTTAAGAATAAAATGTTCCGATACCACCTTCTTGTCGGGATAAAAACCGCGGCGCCCGGAAGCAGGAGACCGGACCAGGCCAAAACTCTTTTCCTCTGAGCTCGAGCTCGAGCTCAACGGGGAAGGATCTGCTGGCGTTTTGGATTTGGGTAATCGTCTATTTTCTCCTGAAATGTCTCATATTTTTTTATGTTTTTTTCTTGATTTCTAGAGCTGCGGCTTATTCCTAATGCTTCAACCGGATGTATATGGTTAGTTTGTTGGAGTTTGATTTCTTCTGTTCTATCTCGTTTTTTTTCTTTTGTTTGGAAAAAGGCGATCTTTTTATGATGCTCTGATGCGATTCCTTACTGAAATTCTTCAAATTTTATCCATATTAGTGCTTTTCATTGCCATATATGATCCTTTTCCTTCTTAGCTTGGCCTCCGTTTTCGCGTGATTCTTAGAATCCTAGCTGTTCCGAGCCTTATCCCCTGTTCTTATCTGGGGTTTATCATTCTCGGAAAGCCAAAGAGGTCGCAAAAAGCCATTCCTGGCCTTCCCTGACTAAAATTTTGCTCGTATGAACTGGTTTTTGTAACACACACAGACACACAAAGGAACTTGGTGCGTTCTTGTGAAGCTTTGTTGGGCTATGAATAGGAAAATCCCATCTTAGAGCTCCCAGCTTTACTCTCCCTGGATTCCCCATTTGGGCTTTCGGTCTTATCGACTGGGATTGCTAGCAGCAATGGTGTCGAAATCCTCCTCCAATTTGCTGGAGCTGGCCTCCGATGAGTCCCCGCCGCTTGGACAAATTGGCCGACGCATCCCCGGGGTCGTGACCGCCGCCGGCATCGTTCCCGACCTCGATGAAACTGATGATACTGCTGCTTCCAATCCCTCATCGGAACTGCGTTCCCCGTCTCCCCGTGACCGCACGATCATTGTGGCCAATCAGCTCCCCATTCGTGCCTCCCGCCGCCGGCAAGGCGGGGGCTGGTCGTTCACCTGGGACCAGGATTCCCTTCTCCTCCAGGTCAAGGACAGTATAGGTGGCCGCGATGACATGGAATTCATCTACATCGGTTCCCTCAGCGAGGAGATCCCGCTTTCAGAGCAGGATGAGGTTGCTCAAATCCTTCTTGAGACCTTCAATTGTTTGCCTGCCTTTCTCCCTGCCGACCTTCTTTCCAGATTCTATCATGGCTTCTGCAAGCAGCAGTTGTGGCCTCTCTTCCACTACATGCTTCCCCTCTCCTCTGACCTCGGTGGCCGCTTCGACCGCAGCTCGTGGCAAGCTTATGTTTCAGTTAACAAGATCTTCGCAGATAAGATCCTTGAGGTGATCAACCCGGATGATGATTTTGTCTGGGTCCATGATTACCACCTCATGGTCCTCCCCACCTTCCTCAGGAAGCGCTTCAATCGAGTGAAGCTCGGGTTTTTCCTCCACAGTCCCTTCCCCTCGTCGGAAATCTACAGGACACTGCCGGTAAGGGAAGAGCTCCTACGCTCACTATTGAATTCTGATCTAATTGGGTTTCACACTTTCAACTATGCACGCCATTTCTTGTCCTGCTGTAGTAGAATGCTTGGACTGAGTTATGAATCCAAGCGAGGTTACATTAGCCTGGAGTACTATGGCCGGACTGTCAGTATCAAGATACATCCGGTTGGGATTCATATGGGTCAGCTTGGCTCTGTGTTGAGCCTCCCAGAGACTGAGACGAAGGTTGCCGAGCTCATCAAGCAGTTTTCTGATCGCAAACGTATAATGCTGCTTGGAGTCGATGATATGGATAGATTTAAGGGGATTAGCTTCAAGCTGCTGGCTTTTGAGCAGCTCCTCATGCAGCACGAAGGGTGGAGGGGCAGCGTTGTTTTGGTGCAGATTGCCAATCCCACCAGGGGGCGAGGGAAGGATGTGAAACAAGTGCAGACAGAGAGCAATGCGATGGTGAAACGGATCAATGAAGCATTTGGCCAGCCTGGGTACAAACCAGTTATCTTGATTGACAAGCCGCTTCGGTTCTATGAAAGAATGGCTTACTATGTGGTAGCTGAATGCTGTTTGGTGACGGCGGTAAGGGATGGGATGAACCTAATCCCTTATGAGTACATCATTGCCCGGCAAGGGAATGAAAACTTGGATAAGGTCTTGGGTTTAAGCTCATCCACGCCAAAGAAGAGCGTGCTGGTGGTATCGGAATTCATTGGGTGCTCACCTTCTTTGAGTGGAGCCATTCGAGTGAACCCGTGGAACATTGAAGCAGTAGCTGATGCAATGGATTCTGCCTTGGAGATGGCTGAGGCAGGGAAGCAATTACGGCATGAGAAGCACTACAGATATGTAAGCAGTCACGATGTTGGATACTGGGCAAACAATTTTTTGCAAGATTTGAAGAGGACTTGTAGGGACCATAACAAGAGGAGGTCCTGGGGGATTGGGTTTGGGTTGAGTTTTAGAGTTGTGGCCCTTGATCTTAACTTCAGGAAACTTTCAATGGAGCACATTGTTTCAGCATACCGGAGAACTAGAACCCGTGCCATTCTTTTAGACTACGATGGTACCTTGATGCCACAGGCATCCATCAACAAGAGCCCATGCCCAAAGTCTATTGAAATATTAGACAATTTGTGTGGTGACAATCACAACACCGTATTTCTGGTCAGTGCAAGAAGTCGAAGCAAGCTAAGTGAGTGGTTTTCTCCTTGTGAAAATCTGGGAATGGCTGCAGAGCATGGCTACTTTTTGAGGTGTTTAATTATCAATTTTTTTTTTTTTTTAGTATTTGGACCATGAATTTTACTTTATAACAGATGGAGTTTATAACCGTTTGCGATGTCTATTTGCAGGCGAAGTAGAGATGCCGAATGGCAAACATGTGTTCCAGTGGCAGATTGTAGCTGGAAACAAATTGCAGAGCCTGTTATGATGTTATACACTGAAACAACTGATGGTTCAACCATTGAAGACAAAGAGACTGCACTTGTCTGGTGTTATGAGGATGCTGATCCAGATTTTGGATCTTGTCAAGCCAAAGAACTTCTTCGGCATCTCGAGAGTGTCCTCGCCAATGAGCCAGTTTCTGTGAAGAGTGGAACAAACAATATCGAGGTTAAGCCACAGGTTTGAAGCCTAGATCCTTAGACATCATTGCTTAGAAGCCTGTATTATTGAATTAATGAGCTAATTATGGTTACAGGGTGTGAGCAAGGGCCTTGTAGCTGAGCGTCTGCTGTCCACCATGGGGGAGAGAGGATTGTTAGCAGACTTTGTTCTTTGTATTGGAGATGATCGCTCTGATGAGGATATGTTTGCAGTAATCAGCACTGCCATGACTGGATCATCTCTGGCCCCTAATGTTGAAGTGTTTGCTTGCACGGTTGGTCGTAAACCAAGCAAAGCCAAATATTATCTTGATGATACAGCGGAAATTTTTAGGTTGTTGGAAGGCCTGGCTTTTGTTTCACAGCAAGCAAATGGAAGTTCACTTCCTTTCTAAACTAGCACCCAGCAAAATGAAGACTCTTAAGTGAACAGTTTCTTGCTCAACGGGCCTTCGTTGCAATCGTGTCAGCCAAGTGCAGAATTATCCTTTCTTCTAGTTTATCAGGGTATATACAAGTCTTTTGCAACCATTGCTTCATTGAGCTCCTTTATGTTGCTTGAGCTCCATCTGATTAACATGTGAATAGCGATTGATGCCATTTGTTCCAAATTTGTGTTACATCTTGATGCGGACAAATCAACCGTATTGAGCGACGGGCATGCTGAGGTTTGTCGTGGGCTTCCAAGTGGGATGGAGGGGTCGTCTCCTTTCTTTGGAACCCTGTAAGAAGTCCTCGGCCGGTGCTCCCGGCGAGGACCCTCCGATGCTCAAGTTAGTAAACTTGTCGCTCAGTTCTGTAGTAGTGAGATAGGAGTTAAGAGATAGAGAGCGATAGATCGGGAGAGAGAGAGAGCTCCCCTTGCATTGAGCTCGGATCCTCCTCTTATACCTATTTGGGAGGTCCCGTTTACCTCATTCTGTTGGAACCATTGAATCTTCCTTGTTGAGATAAGTTTCTTTGAACGACGAGTAGTTAAGCCGTTGCTGGATGATGGCCGCTTGTAGCGGTAACTGCCGATAGTGGCAGCACTTGCCCGTGATTTCAGTGAGCGAGGTATACGGCAATAGACCTCGAATCTCGGGATCCGTTGCCTGAGACGGGTCATTGTGTATGCAAAAAAGGCACCTAGGACCGGAGCCGTTGCTGGAGGCCGAAGCCAAAGGCCGGAGCCGAAGGCCGTCGCTGGAGGCCGGAGCCAAACGCCGGAGCCAAAGGCCGTCGCTGAAGGCCGGAGCCGAAGGCCATCGCTGAAGGCCGGAACCGAAGGCCGTCGCTGGAGGCCGGAGCCAAAGGCCGTCGCGGGAGGCCAGAGCCAAAGGCCGTCGCTGAAGGCCGGAGCCGAAGGCCATCGCTGGAGGCCGGAGCCAAAGGCCGTCGTGGGAGGCCGGAGCTGAAGGCCGTCGCTAAAGGCCGGAGCTGAAGGCCGTCGCTGGAGGCCGGAGCCAAAGGCCAGAGCCAAACACTATAAGAAAATACTAAAATAACGATGCAAATTTAGTGACGCAATTATGCGTCGCTAAATTGCGACCACTTTGCGACGCTTCTGTGACAACAAAATATTGCAACGCAATTAGCGACGCATTAGAGACTCAATAAACCAAAATCAAAAAAAAATTAATTTTTTTATTTAGCGACGCAAATAATGTGTTGCAATATTTTAAATTAATTTTTATAAAATATAAATATCAAAAAAATATATTGCGATACAACACAGTGCGTTGCAATATTTTTAAAAGAATTAAATATATTAAATAGCGACGCATTAGCGACGTAATAAACCAAAAAATTAAAAAAATTATTTTTAATTTAGCGACGCACCAATTGCGTCGCAAATAATTTAAATAAAATTAAATTTTATAAATTATAAATATTAGAAAAAAATATTGCGATGCAACTCAGTGCATCGCAATGTTTTTTAAAAAATTAAATATATTAAATAGCGATGCATTAGCGATGCAATAAATCAAAAAATTAGAAAAATTATTTTTAATTTAGTGACGCACCAATTGCGTCACAAATAATTTAAATAAAATTAAATTTATAAATTATAAATATTAGAAAAAAATATTGCGACGCAACTCAGTGCGTTGCAATATTTTAAAAAAAATTAAATATATTAAATAGCGACGCATTAGCGACGCAATAAACCAAAAATTATAAAAATTATTTTTAATTTTGTGACGCACCAATTACGTCGTAAATAATTTAAATAAAATTAATTTTTATAAAATATAAATATGAGAAAAAAATATTGTGATGCAACTCAGTGCGTCGCAATGTTTTTTAAAAAATTAATTATGTTAAATAGCGACACATTAGCGACGTAATAAACTAGAAAATTAGGAAAATTATGTTTTAATTTAGCGACGCACTTATTGCATCGTAATTATTATAAATAAAATTAATTTTTATATAATATAATTATCATATTAAAAAAATATGACGCAATCCTTTGCGTCGCAATATTTTTTAAAAAATTAATTATGTTAAATAGCGATCGGTCCAAAATCGATCGTGGTTGATCGGAATCAGGGCTTGGATCGATCGCAACCGTCGGATCGTCGCCGATCGAACCGATCGCCACAGTCCGAGATCGGTCGTGGCCGATCGGGATCACGGCTTGGATCGATCACAACCATCGGATCGTTGGCGATTGGACAGATCGCCACGGTCCGAGATCGGTCATGGTCGATTGGGATCATGGCTTCGATCGATCGCAACCATCGGATCGTCGCCGATCTCGGACGGATTGCAATGGTCCGAGATCGGTCATGGCAGATTGGGATCATGGCTTGGATCGATCGCAACTGTCGGATTGTCGCCTATCGGATCGATCGCGACGGTCCGAGATCGTTCATCGCCGACCGGGATCGATCAGGGCTTGGATCGATGGCAACCGTCGAATCAACGCCGATCGATCCGATCGCCATGGTCCTAGATCGGTCGTGGCCAATCAGGATCAGGGCTTGGATCGATCGCAATCGTCGGATCGTCAGCGATCTCGGACCGATCGCAACGGTCTGTGATCGGTCGTGGCCGATCAGGATCAGGGCATGGATCGATCGCAATCGTCGGATCGTCGCCGATCGGATCGATCGCCGTGGTCTGAGATCGGTCGTGGCGGATCAGGATCAGGGCTGGGATCGATGGCAACCATCGGATCGACACCGATCGGTCCAATCGCCACGGTCCGAGATCGATCGTGGACGATTGGGATCAGGGCTTGGATCGATCGCAATCGTCGGATCATCGCTGATCGGACCAATCGCCATGGTCCGGGATCGGTCATGGCCGATCGGGATCAGGGCTTGGATCGATCGCAACCATCGGAACGTCAGCGATCTCGGACCGATCGCATCGGTATGGGATCGGTCATGGCCAATCGGGATCAGGGCTTGGATCGATCGCAACCGTCGGATCGTCATCGATCGGATCGATCACCACGGTCCGAGATCGGTCGTGGCCGATCGGGATCATGGCTTCGATGGATTGCAACCATCGGATCGTCGCCGATCTCGGACGGATTGCAACGGTCCGAGATCGATCGTGGCCGATTGGGATCACGGCTTGGATCGATCGCAACCATCGGATTATCGCCTATCAGATCGATCACGACGGTCCAAGATCGTTCATCGCCGACCGGGATCGATCAGGGCTTGGATCAATGGCAACCATCGAATCGACGCCAATCGGTCCGATCGCCACAGTCCTAGATCGGTCGTGGCCAATCGGGATCAGGGCTTGGATCGATCGCAACCGTCGGATCGTCAGCGATCTCGGACCGATCGCATTGGTATGGGATCGGTCATGGCCGATCGGGATCAGGGCTTGGATCGATCGCAACCGTCGGATCATCGCCGATCGGATCGATCGCCATGGTCCGAGATCGGTCATGGCCGATCGGGATCATGGCTTCGATCGATCGCAACCGTCGGATCATCGCCGATCTCGGACGATTGCAACGGTCCGAGATCGGTCGTGGCCGATCGGGTTCACAGCTTGGATCGATCGCAACCGTCGGATTGTCACCTATCGGATCGATCGCGACGGTCCGAGATCGTTCATCGCCGACCGGGATTGATCAGGGCGATCGATGGCAACCGTCGGATCGATGCCGATCTGTCCGATCGTCACGGTCCTAGATCGGTCGTGGCCAATCGGGATCAGGGCTTGGATCGATCGCAACCGTCGGATTGTCAGCGATCTTGGACCGATTGCAACGGTCCGGGATCGGTCGTGGCTGATCGGGATCAGGGCTTGGATCGATCGCAACTGTCGAATCGTCGCCGATCGGACCGATCGCCATGGTCCGAGATCGGTCGTGGCCGATCGGGATCATGGCTTCGATCGATCGCAACCGTCAGATCGTCGCCGATCTTGGATGGATTGCAACGGTCCGAGATCGGTCGTGGCCGATTGGGATCACGGCTTGGATCGATCGCAACCGTCGGATTGTTGCCTATCGGATCGATCGCGACGGTCCAAGATCGTTCATCGCAGATCGGGATCGATCAGGGCTTGGATCGATGGCAACTGTCGGATCGATGCCGATCAGTCCGATCGCCATGGTCCTAGATTGGTCGTGGCCAATCGGGATCAAGGCTTGGATCGATCGCAACCGTCGGATCGTCAGCGATCTCGGACCGATCGCATCGGTATGGGATCGATCATGGCCGATCAGGATCAAGGCTTGGATCGATCGCAACCATCGGATCATCACCGATCGGACCGATCGCCACGGTCCGAGATCGGTCGTGGCCGATTGGGATCATGGCTTCGATCGATCGCAACCGTCGGATTGTCACCGATCTCGGACGAATTGCAACGGTCCGAGATCGGTCGTGGCCGATCGGGATCACAGCTTGGATCGATCGCAACCGTCGGATTGTTGCCTATCGGATCGATTGCGACGGTCCGAGATCGTTCATCGCTGACCGGGATCGATCAGGGCTTGGATCGATGGCAACCGTCGGATCAATGCCGATCGGTCCGATCGCCACGGTCCTAGATCGGTTGTGGCCAATCGAGATCATGGCTTCGATCGATCGCAACCGTCGGATCGTCGCCAACATCGGACGGATTGCAACGGTCCGAGATCGGTCGTGGCCGATCAGGATCATGGCTTGGATCGATCGCAATCGTCGGATCATCGCCGATCGGACCGATCGCCAAGGTCTGAGATCGGTCGTGGCCGATCGGGATCATGGCTTCGATCGATCGCAACCGTCGGATCATCGCCGATCTCGGACGGATTGCAACGGTCCGGGATCGGTCATGGCCGATCAGGATCAGGGCTTGGATCGATCGCAATCATCGGATCGTCGCCGATCGGATCGATCGCCGTGGTCTGAGATCGATCGTGGCAGATCAGGATCAGGGCTGGGATCAATGGCAACCGTCGGATCGACGCCGATCGGTCCGATCGCCATGGTCTGAGATCGATCGTGGATGATCGGGATCAGGGCTTGGATCGATCGCAATCGTTGGATCATCGCCGATCGAACCGATCGCCATGGTCCGGGATCGGTCGTGGCCGATCGGGATCAGGGCTTGGATCGATCACAACCATCGGAATGTCAACGATCTCGGACCGATCGCATCGGTATGGGATCGGTCATGGCCGATCGGGATCAGGGCTAGGATTGATCGCAACCGTCGGATCGTCGCCGATCGGACCGATCGCCACGGTCCGAGATCGGTCGTGGCCGATCGGGATCATGGCTTCAATCGATCGCAACCGTCGGATCGTCGCCGATCTCTAACGGATTGCAACGGTCCGAGATCGGTCATGGCCGATCGGGATCACAGCTTGGATTGATCGCAACCGTCGGATTGTCGCCTATCGGATCGATCGCGACGGTCCGAGATCGTTCATCGCCGACCGGGATCGATCAGGGCTTGGATCGATGGCAACCGTCGGATCGACGCCGATCGGTCCGATCGCCACGGTCCTAGATCGGTCGTGGCCAATCGGGATCAGGGCTTGGATCGATCGCAACCGTCGGATCGTCAGCGATCTCGGACCGATCGCATCGGTATGGGATCGGTCATGGCCGATCGGGATCAGGGCTTGGATCGATCGCAACCGTCGGATCATCGTCGATCGGATCGATCGCCATGGTCCGAGATCGGTCATGGCCGATCGGGATCATGGCTTCGATCGATCGCAACCGTCGGATCATCGCTGATCTCGGACGGATTGCAACGGTCCGAGATCGGTCGTGGCCGATCGGGATCACAGCTTGGATCGATCTCAACCGTCGGATTGTCGCCTATCGGATCGATCGCGACGGTTCAAGATCGTTCATCACCGATCAGGATCGATCAGGGCTTGGATTGATGGCAACCATCGGATCAACGCCGATCGGTCCGATCGCCACTATCCTAGATCGGTCATGGCCAATCGGGATCGAGGCTTGGATCGATCGCAACCATCGGATCGTCAGCGATCTCGGACCG
>UESW01001473.1:296426-336530 GCA_900491605.1 Calamus simplicifolius
TCTTCTCCGGCCACGGCCGCTGCCGTGGCCGGCAGTGGCCTGGCCACGGTGGCCAAGCCACAGTCAAAAAAAAAAAAAATTTGGTAACCACGGGGTGGGGAAACCCCCCCCCCCCCATTTTGTCTTCTCCAGCCACTGCCGCTGCCGTGGCGGCAGTGGCCTGGCCACGGTGGCCAGGCCACAGTCAAAAAAAAAAAAAAATTTGGTAACAGGGGTGGGTGGGGAAACCCCCCCCTATTTTGTCTCTCCGGCCACGGTCGCGTGGCCAGGCCACAGTCAAAAAAAAAAATGGTAACAGGGGGGGGGGGGGGCGAACCTCACCCCCCCCCCCATTTTCTTCTCCGGCCCCTTCAATTAAAAAAAAAATAATTTGGTAACAGCTAGGGGGCTTTTCCCCCACCCTCGGCCCCTTCAATTAAAAAAAAATTTAACACTCATAAAAAAAAGTTAACAAAAAATTAGATTCTATCATATTTTATTATTTTTAAAAATAATTTCAAATAATTTGATGATAAATATAAAAAATTATAAATATATTTTAAAACATGGGCAACTTAATTTTTTTAAAAAAGTAACTAGGGGGTTTTCCCGACCCTCCGGCCCTTCAAAAAAAAATTTAACACTCATGAAAAAAAATTAACTAAAAATGACACCGATTAAATATAGAGGTTTTTTAAAATTTAACTTTTTTTTAAAAGTGTTAAATTTTTACATAGTTAATCATTAATCATAATTTAATTATATGAATCTTTAGTATTTTCAGTATGACGGGCAGAGGTAGATCTACCGACGACAAACGGAGTGAGCAGGGACGTAGCCCTACTGCATCAGATCATATGAGCGTCAGAGATGGAGAGTTCGGATCTCCAGCAGTCGCACAGCCTTTGATCTCTCCAGCAGTATTACCATCCAGCCAATCGGCACATACCTCCGAGTTTTCTTCCACCATCGGCCGCACCGTACTTCGACTTGATGCTCAGGGGCTGTAAGTATATACTAATTAAAAATATATGTTTATGTTTTTAAGTCAATTACTTATAAACATGTATTTTTTTTAACAGATTTATTGAGCAGCATCATGTATCTAGCCACATCAGTGCCGTATTTCAGAGGCATGCAGATCCCAGTGGCTACGATTGGCGCCACGTATCTCCAGCCATGAGGGAGTTTTATTTTTCTAAGTTTCAGGTAAACTTATTAAATATAATTTATCACTGATATAAAATTTCTTAATCTTAATAAATTCAGAAACTAACTGTTTATTTTAATGCAAAAAAAGTATACGTGGGATCCTGCCAGCCATGATGCCATTAGGGCAGCATGGGAGGCTCTGACGGGACGCCGATACTCCGACATGCTTCATCATTGGAGGTCATCTGGTCAGTGTCCTGCGCACGTGCCAGAGGGTATTTGGCATGAGTGGCAGCAGGCCTGGCAGTCCGATGGCTGGCGCAGGAGGTCCGCATTAGCTAGCACGAACCACCGATCTGAGAAGGGCGGTCCTGGCACGGGTCTCTCCCGCCATACTTCGAGCTCCATTTCGATTCAGGAGCATAGACGGCGTATGGTAAGAAAACATAAATATTTTAATTACTATTTTAGTTTTTTATTGTATTAATATTATTTTTTTTAATGTTATAGTCTGAGCAGGGCGGAGATCCTGGTGAGTTTCGTTTATTCAAGGCGACACACACCAGGAGGGACGGTTCCTGGGTCGACACGCGATCACGGGAGGTTGCGGTAAGAAATTAGATTTATGTAGTATCTGTTTAATTTCTAAATTTTTATTTTGAGAAATTTATTAACTCATTTATTATTGATTTCATAATTTAAAGACACGAGTCGAGGAGCTTCGCTCCCAGGCATCGCAGGTCGACTCTACTGATGGGGAGACGCCCGTCGAACTCTCAGCAGAGGAGAGTCGGCGTGTGTTTTTGGAGACTGTTGGTGCCCAGCCGCGAACCGCAGGGTCTATGGTTTGGGCACTAGAGCTTCTACATATTTTCCCCATCAGGCCTCCAGCTCACGAGTTTCTAGTGATCTTCTTCCCGAGCGTTTAGACGACCTTCGGAGATCTATTGCAGAGGAGGTTCGGCAGGAGGTTGAGCAGGATTTCGAGGATCGTATGCGAGGCCAGGATCAGGAGATTGCAGACATGCGAGATGAGATGCATTATTTGTGGGATATGGTTAGCCGCTTGTCGCAGAGTCTCCAGCCTCCACAACCTCCACGTGATCGCTCAGATTCTTGATGTATTTTTTTTCTTTTTTTATGTTGTACATGAAAACTTCAAAATTTTAATATATGAATTATTTTTGGAAATTGAATGATTATTATTTGGATCAATATGAGTGAAGAATGTTTCGATCAATATTTAAATGTAACGAAATTGTATTAACCGTTTTAATTTTTAATTTTTATTTTTTTTTTAAAAATTTATTTAGCGATGCATTAGCGACTGCAATTGCGTCGCTAATATTTTTAAAATATTATTATTAAATATTACGACGCAATGACCTGGCATCGCAATAATTTTAAAAAAATTAATAGCGACGCATTAGCGACTCAAATTGAGTCGCTATTTTATCTAAAATATTTTAAATAAATATTGCAATGCAATGACCTTGCGTTGCAATATTTTAAAATTTTTTTATTTACAATGCTTTAGCGACGCAAATTGCGTCGCTATTATATCAAAAATATTATTATTAAATATTGCGACGCAACGAAATGCGTCGCAATATTACGACGCAATTGAGTGTGTCGCAATATTTAATAATAATTTTAAATATTATAATTTAATTTTTAATTTAGCGACGCATATGGATGCGTCTCAATATTGCGACGCAATGTTGCATCGCAGAGAGTCGCAATATTGCGACGCAATTGCGACAAATGGATATTGCGACGGACATCTGAGCGATGCCGTCATTGCGTCGCAATAGCATGTTTAGCGATGCAATTGCGATGCATTTGGGCGTCGCAATATTTTATTTTTCTTGTAGTGAAAGGCCGTCACGAGAGGCCGGAGCCAAAGGCCGTCGCTGAAGGCCGGAGCCGAAGGCCGTCGCTGGAGGCCGAAGCCAAAGGCCGTCGCTGGAGGCCGGAGCCAAAGGCCAAAGCCGAGGGTTGTCGCTGGAGGCCGAAGCCGAAGTTCCTTTTCTGGATTTTGCTGTCACATCATTATCTCCGAAAATCGTGCAAAAAACAATTCCACCCAGGGAAGACGGTCAGCCGTATCAATCATTGTTGCCGCCAGATCACCGGCCTCGAACGTCCGCGAGCGTCCATCCTCCAGCGGGCTCCTCGCACCTGCGGGCCTGCAAACAAGTCCCGGGGCCGGAAATTCCGACGGGGACCCTCCGACGCTCAAGTCGGTGCTCTGGGCAACGGCCGTGAGCTTGAGGAAGATCGAAAGAGAAAGAGAGAGAGGCTCAGAGACAGGAGCTCCCCCTGTGAGCGTTTAGGAGTGTTATGAGTGTGTTACCTCCTCGGGGTCTTTCTTACCCTTGTTATAGATACCTGGAGTCTGTGGGCCTGGGGCGTGATCACTTGTCAGAGTAGGCGGTCGCAGGGCATGGCCGATCGTTACGGCGCTTGCCAAACATGTCCCCTACGTTACCTTTTTGGTTGTCCTATGCGGACAGTGATGGGTGATAAAGTTAGTCGTGGGGGTCCCAAGGTACAGTCGTTGGGGGAGAAGGATGATGTTGAGTTGAAGCCAACTGTCCCTCGTAGAGTGTTGAGTATGGAGTGCTTGCGTGGCCCTGGTCATGCCCTTGGATGAGCTTGCATGGCACTGTTAACGGCGAGGGAGCTTGGCAGCTTGGAGGTGTCGGCCTTGGAGGTGTCGGTCATGGAGCTGTCAGCCATGGAGGTGTCGGCCATGGAGCTGTCGGCCTTGGAGCTGTCGGCCTTGGAGGTGTCGGCCATGGATCTATCGGCCATGGAGGTGTCGGCTATGGAGCTGTTTGGAGGCCGAAGGGGGGCTCCGTCAGTTTCCTTCACGATTCTCTAATGGCGTTGGATCAGCCACATCACATCTTAATCATGCACAATATATAAAATTTTATTACTATCAATATGCTTCATTATTATGTGATAAAAGATATATATGATGAAGCAATTATTAGTGTAAAAACTAATGATAGTAATACTAATGAAAAATCTATTACAATAGATTGACATCAGGGATATGCACTTACTTCCTATCTTTTTATTTTAATTATAAATGAATTTACTAACTATATTCAAGATAATATTTTATAGTGCATGTTATTTGTAGATGATATATTACTATCATATGAACTAAGGCTAGAGTTAATCATCACTTAGAACTAGGGGTGTAATCAAGCCGAGTCAAGTCGATACAGTGCTAAGCTCGAGCTCGACTCGACTCTAACATTTGAAGCTCGAAGCTTGATTCGAGTTCGATCGAGTTTCTTATGTAGAGCTCGAACTCGAGCTCGATAAAATACTCGATATACTCAAGCACGACTTGACTCGAATTTTTATGTAAAAAGTGAAAAAAAATTTTTAAATTAAAATAAAATATGTTCACAAATAAAAATTGAAAGGAGTTTTATATAGTTAGGATAATATTATAAATATGTATAATTATAGGGGTAAAATATTAAAATTAAGTAAGCTCAATTAAGCTCGTGAGCTTTTCGAGTTGAGTATTTTATTCAAACTCGACTCGATAATATATTTGAGTAGCTCGAGCTCGACTTGATAAGCTACGAGTCGATTTTAAGTATTTTTCGAGTCGATTTCAAGTATTTTTTGAGTCGATTTCGAGCTACTCGCGAGCTGTTTCGAATCAGTTATACTCCTAGTTAAAACTATATTGAAATGCATTAAAAACTAAGGGAGTGTTTGATAGCTTTTTGGCTATCCTTGGATAAATGTACAGGATAGCATTTATCCAGAGGATAGCTGAGGGGATAAGCACCTTTTTAAAATTACCACTCTGCCATCAAGGGATAACTTTAGTTATTCCTGGGTTCCCTAGGGAATAAGTTTAGGGGATAACCCATGGTTAAACATGGGTTATCCTCTCTAGTTAAACTTTTTCAGAGATAACCCCTGCAACTATAGCTTTTGGGGATAAGAGGGAATATATGAGGAATATCCCCTCTTATCCCATGTATCAAACAGTGCCTAAAGGTTTTAAGTTAAGTAGGACAAAAAAAAAGAATATATCAAATGTAATTTTAGTACAATTAGAAATGAAGATGAATGTAGAATAAAAATTAGAGTCCATGAAGTTACTACAAAAATTATTTTCAATATTTAGGATCGATTATTTATAGAAAGGAGAGATTGAGGATGATGTCATTAAAACTAAAATAGGTTGGATAAAATGGAGAAGTGCAATCAAAATATTTTGTGATCGTAGAGTACTTTCTAATTTAAAGAAAAAAAATTTATAAACTAGCTATATATCAGCTATGCTTTATGACACATAATACTCAACTCATCTAAGCCTTTTTCCAACTATATGGGGTAGGCTACATGAATCTGCTTCATCCACTCTTCTCTATTCAGGACTAAGTTGACACTCAAATTATAAATTGTTATATCTTTCTTAATTATTTCTGTTCATGTTAATTAGGTCTACCTCTACTTCTATCAGTACCATAGATTATTAAAAGATCACTCTTTTTAACTGAAGCATATAAAGGTCTTCGTTGTATATATACAAACTACTGTAATCGATTCCTCTTATTTTATCTTTAATTGGGCCTACTTCTATCATTTCTTTTATATGTTTATTTCTAATTCTATCTTTTAAAGTCTTACCACATACCCATCTTAACATGTGCATTTCTGTTACACTTAATTTATTCACATGTTATTGCAGTATTTCTCAATATTCTGTTTCATATAGCATAGTTGGCCTAATAGCGGTTTTATAAAATTTTTCTTTCAATTTTAATGGGATGCATCAAGCATTCAATACTTTCGAAGTACTCCTTTACTTAATCCATCCAGCTTTAACTCTATTATTCACATCTTCATCTATTTCACCTTCTTGCTGGATAATTGATCCCAAATACCTAAATATTTTACTTCTTGGTATCACTTGGTCTGTAATCTTCACTGTCTTTTCATTTGTATTTCTACTTTCACTAAAATTACATTTTGTGTATTCAGTTTTAGTTCTACTAATCTTGAAACATTTAAATTTTAAAGCCTCTCTCTAAATTTTTAGCTTAGCATTTTCTTCATATTTAGTTTTATCAATCAACACTATATCATCTACAAATAACATATATCATGGGATATCATCTTAAATATATTTAGTTAATTCATCCATAACTAGTGCAAAAAGAAATGGACTTAAGGTAAATCTTTGATATAAACTTACAGTAATTAAAAACTTACTAGTTTCTCCTATTATTATTTTAACAATTGCTATTACTCTATCATATATATCTTTTATTAATTTTATGTACCTAAACTTTTAAATTTAGTAAATCTTTTAAATCTTTTATCATATATATCTTTATCTTTAATTATATTGTTTAGATTTTGCAAATCTAAACTTTTAAATCTAGTAAATCTTTTAGATTTTGCAAATCCAAACTTTTAGATCTAGTAAATCTTCTATATCTATTTATGGTAAAGTGAGATATAGTCCTTAGGCTTTGGCAATAAAGCATTTGATAGAAAAGCTTTTGGTAGTAGAGTATTTAAAAATAAAGCTTTTGTAAAAAAAATTATTTATTATTTTATAATTATATTTTTAAAAGTTGTAAGGCTTTAACATCTATTTGCTAATTAAATTAAAAAATACTTTTAGAATAAAAAAATAATAGGATATTATATAGTTCTTTCAATAGTTTAATCGTTCATTTTATCAAAAACTATCAATATAACTTATTCTTAATTTATAAATTATTATAACAATATTATATATACTCTAATTATATTATTATAATAATATTTAAATGTATCATACAATAGTATTTTGACATATTATAAGAAAACATAATAATGTCATCATTAATAATGATTATGATATTGTTAGTGCCAATCGGATTAAATGCTATTTTGTACACATTATATTATGAATGCAAATCAAATTTTATTGGTTTCTTTATCCATCTAGGTATTATTCTTATATATATATGGATATATTTTACCTGTGAGATAAAGTCCAAAAGAATGTGAACTATGCATATGAAATTTGTAACAGAGATTACAAATTGTGAGATCCAAAATTGCACATTATGGTTCGATTCTTTAAATTTTCCTAGACATTGTATAGACAAGACTGGACACTGTCGAACGCTGTAAGACTAGCACACATTTCATATCTTCATCCTTGTGGCAAGCAGCTGATCTCGCAAGCTGAAGTATGGAGATACTTGGATAGGTGTGTAGATGCACGTTATTATAACGATGCATTTGGATGACCCGCACAGAGATCCCATATGGATATTCTATATAATGTCAATGGTTGATTTTTGATGATGGTGGTGTGAATGATCCTTTGACTTGAGATCTTTATTACACCTCATATGTAGAATGTCATGCTTTAACATCATGCAAAGGTTGCTCTAGCAAATATGGTATTTGTTGGGTATGATAGAAAGCACATAAAGGTGGCGTTTGATCAAGATAGAATTCATCTTTCTTGAGACAAAGTGTTATATCCCACGGCCACTTGATGGATTAATTTGACTGTCAAATCCTTGTAAGGTTGAGTTGGAATTCGAAATGGTTTTGAAGTTCCAATTCATGTGAGTCAATTTTTTCTGAGATCAAATAAACACAGATCAGTTACAAGGTTGACACATTCCATACTACTGACTGATCTGGAATATATGACAAACGGATTGAATCGTACGATAACTGTTCATGGACAGGTATTGTTGATGACCACGTCAACAAAATCTCTAACACTTGGGTGGTCATGATGCTTTGCTAAAGGCCGTTCATGACCTATAATTATGTATTATTTGACTTGGTCAAAGAATTGACTTGGACAAAGTGTTAATGAGGTCAACCTTAGGGTCAATATTAAGGACATGATTATTGCCAACGTGTCAAGGGACCTAATGGGTCGCATGCATTAAGGAGATTTTGGATGAAGTTAAAGTATAAATTAAGTTGGATTTAATTCAAATTAGATGACTAATCAATTAGGATTGGGTTTAACCCAATCTTAATGAGAGAAAATGAAATTGATGAATAGGAATCATCATAGAGAAAAGAATTTTGCATCCAAGGGTCCTTATGAGACTTTTTGTATATGTGATGCACATATGAAATCTATTGATTGGATATCCAATTAGGCTTGATCTATGTAATAGATGGCTCAGATTAAATGGGTTTGATCAAATTAGTAATGTGGTGTTTAATTAGGTCCATATGATGGGATAATTTGATTCATTGAAACCAATTGAACCAAGGGATGAGATCATGCCACTTCCGGACACTCTGCTGTCAAGAGTTAATCCGAAAAGATATGGGTATAAGTATCCTTAAGACTTGAAGATCACAACCGATGACTTGCAAATAACTCATTGTACTTAGGTGCCGGACCACCTGGATTTTTAATCTAGCTACAAAAGGTTACTAGGTGCAGTCAAGTATTTGTGGTAGTCAGTTATGGATCAAGATAGAATTTGACCTATCTTGTTAAAAGAAGAAATGCTTGTGTTTTAATTTAGCAAGACCTTGGCCAAGGCACTTCATGTGAAGGTCACATGATCACTAAAGTTGAAATCACTTTATGAATTTGCTGTTTAGAGTTGATAGGCTCTTAAGCCATCTTTAACATTTATGGTCAAAAGGATGAATTATATGGTAACTATTTCTTAGGGTTCTTGGAGTTTGCTCGGCAACTCTTCGACCTATCCGGACGTCGGGTCCATTGCTAGATGGGCACATCGATTAGTATAGAAAGTTGTTCCTATGCTACCGGCTTAGGTTCGAACCTAGAGAGTCATACACATTAAAGTTTCCTAGGTTGATATATTTGCTGATCAACGATTGAGAATCGTATATATTTTAGTCAATTAATTTGATTGATTAAATTATCTTAATTGGGTTAAGTACAAGTGAATAAGATTCAATTAGGTTTAAGTCTATTAGAAGGACTAATAAATTTCAAATATTGATTTGAAATTAGACTTGATTTGAATTTAAATAGATTCAGGACTAGCCAAATTTGATTTGGGCTAGGACCATGATCTATGTAGGTTCAGTCCAATAAATTCAAATCAGATTAAACCAAAATCCAAACCCAAACTCCATATGTGGAAAGAGTTTTTTGGCATGAGGATCTCACATGATGAGATAACTAAAATCTCATCTCATAATAGATTAAATTCTCATGTAGAATTTAATGTATAACCTTAATCTTCTCCAAACGATTTCTGTTGGAATTCTAAGTGTTAGAATTATATGAAATTAATGTACCCCTTTGAATTAACCAAACGATAGAATTCCAAGTGTTCACATCTCTTTGGTTTTCACCAAATTAACAAAAACGTTGCAATTCTAAGTGTTAGAATTCATAGGTTTTCACCAAAGTTGGAATTCTAAGTGTTAGAATTCATGTCTCTTTGGTTTTCACAAAATGACATAATTCTAAGAGTTAAAATTTAATGGGCTAAAGGCTGAATTGAGCCTATAAATTAGAGGACATTCTTCACCAGAAAAACACACGAAATGTTATGGATTGAAATTCTAAAAAGTTAGAACAAAAATCCTGGTGTGATTCTGGTGTAAGCAAAAGTTTGGTGGATCTTAGAGGAAGATTCAAGTGGGAGGATTCAAGATCAACAAAGTTATTTTTCCACAAGCTAGCACTCCCGGGAATCCGATCATTCGGGGACTTCGCTGGATGATACTAGAGGCCGGACGATTGAATGGCTGCAAAGCACAAAGGATTTGCCAATTGTTCTTAAGGTAAGTGATATGATCCCAAGATCTTAAGGCAGGCTTCAAGACAAGTAGTATGACTTCTTATCTTGAAGATCAAGATATGATCTTGATGATTTTATTTATATGCATAATTTAGATCAAACGATCCTATAGTATAAGGCAAAGATATGATCTTGATGCATGTTAAAAAGATTAATATTTAATCTTTAAGCTTCCGCATTGGTAATTATTATCAAATTTTAAAATATGCATGCCTTGGAGGTTATTTCTCCTACAAATGGTATAAAGCATGGATCTAATTTATAGCATGTAAATTAGTGTTCCTATTAATTTTGTAGTCATAGCTAAAATGGATCACCAGGCTATCTAGTCATAGATGGATTAAAAATCCACATTACCCCATTCAACTAGGTATTCTATGACGTATTGCGGTGCCGTTATGGTTCTCTCATCTTTGATGCTTAGTTAAAAGATAATTCAAATAAATCTTTGGCATCAAAACATAGATTGCATGCACTCTCAAGAGATATTTTATATTTAATACATATTGATGTTGTATAAAAGCATGATAATTGCATGTTTAGAATAAAAATAGATATGAGAACTTGTTGTCTATATTATGAAACATACAAATATTTATGAGAGTCTTATTGAATGTCAAATATTTATTCATAATCTTTTTAGATATGATCTAAATATAGGAATTATGAGTAGTTGTATAATGCAAGTGATGCATGATTCGAAATATATGACATGAAAGTTATGGAAACATGAAATATATTTAATCTTTTGGGTTAGCTAAATCAGGTCCATAAATGGTTAGACCCTAAGGTTTAAATCAAATGGACTATAAGAGTATTTGATCAAATCTAAATTAATTAGATTAGGTTAAGGATGCTCTAAATCGAACAATAGTTATAGTTGATCATGTCCATGTCTTTGATTAAACCAAATGGAAGTAGATTAGGCTCCATGGTTGAGCATGAATATCTTAGATGGTCAAATCAAATTTGGTTAACCATATGATATCAAGGTAAGTTGGCAAGTTGCTCTAGGATCAATGATCGAATGGTTTTTAATTGGGAGCTACTCGTACTGATGCGTCTTTAACGAGTTAATGGCATATCCCTTCCGTCGGTCTCACTACCTAGTCAACATGGTGAACCATTTATGATTAAGATCATTTACCTGATTCGAGTTGATCCATGCCTGTAAGGAAATCAGTCTGACTAATTTAGATGCCACTTAACCTGACTTAATCTTGTCTCATTCTACTGACTTCATAGATTCAGTGGGAGAACTTGATTAGTCAATTTATCTTCAGATTATTAAATCTTCTAAAATTATTAGGTCCTTAAAATGAAATAGTTATATGATAACTAGATCATAGCCTCCCATTAAGGTGAGTGGTAATGAGTCCGATGTCTTGATAATCATTGGAGGCACTCCATGCCTGGTGCTTACTAACCATCAAAATTATCGTTCATTATATGATAAGTCAGTGTAACTATTAAATAAATAGTCAGGTAGGCCGAGCTTCACTCGGACTTGGTTGTCTATAGATAGGTTGCACTGATTATATTATTTAATGGTTGGACCTAACCAGAACTTTCAGTGGAGGCACTCCATGCCTGCTGAAGAGGAACATAGGGCAAAACTGAACACTAAGAATTGTTTGGGAAAACAATTGGTTTTGAACCTACTCTTAGACGCATATGGGTTGGCCAAGCTTCGCTTGGGCCTGTATGTAGTCTATGTAGATCTTAGTGCCTACTAAAGAATTAAGAATAATTCTTCGAATTGGGGTGTAGAGGTTGCCAATTTGAACAAATAGTGGAAGAATCTTTAGACTAAAGTCCAAGTCTTTAGACTGAATCAATTTATACTACTAAACTTTAGTTTTTCCTTATGTAGAAATGGCTACTAATTTATCATTAAGGTCCCTATTGGATAGTGACAAGTTGAATAGTTTAAATTTTAATAGCTGGTTTAGAAAACTTAAGATTCTCCTTGAGCATGAGAGGATTCTATATATTCTGAATAATCCTGCACCAGGATACCTAATGCAAACACCCAAAGTTCTGAGAGAAACACTTATCAGAAGTGACTCAATGATAAAACTAGCGTGCGTTGCATCATGCTAGCAACAATGAACGATGAATTTGGTCGTCGGTTCGAAAATGTTCAGCCGGAAGAAATCATTCAAGCGTTGAATGAATCTTTCGGCACACCCGACGACGTTGAAAGGCACAAGACTAGTTCTGCTATTTTTAATGCTCGAATGAAGGATGGATCTTTTGTCACTGATTATGTATTATACATGATCGAAAAGATAGAACTCCTAAGCAAGCTCGGCTTTCCCCTACATGAGCAGTTGGAAAAAGATGCGATCCTGAATTCCTTGTCTCCATCCTTTCGACCTTTCCTTACTCATTTTTAAATGACAAAGCCTGCAGTCAACTATCACAATTTGTTGGGGTTGTTATAGAACTTTGAGAAAGACAACCAGCTCTCTAAGGGTTTGGTTAATGTGGTTGAAGGATCTAAGGTAGGGCGTCAACCCTTTGGGAAAGGGAAGAAGAAAAAGGTGCAACATGCTAGGACATCTATAAGGGGTCAGATGCAGAAGAAGAAAGTTGATAAAAGTCAGGCTAAATGCTTTCATTGCAAGATGCAAGGGCACTGGAAGAACTATCTTCTTTACATTGTCACACTTGATCCAAACAGACCAAAGAAGAAAAAGGGACAAGATGTTGCTCAACAAGGTATTTATATGATAACACCTTGTAATTTTTCTGTATATGATAATCAAACCTGGGTATTGGATACCGGGAGTCCTTTTAACATTTGTAATTCATTGCAGAGACTACAGGTCACTAGAAGATTTGAGAACAATGAAAGATTCCTTAATGTCGGTGATGGAAGATTAGTTCCAGTTCTGGCATTAGGAGTTCTTGAAATGGATTTCAATAGAAATGTCATCGTACTAAATGATTGCCATTTTTGCCCAACATTCTTGTTGAACGTAATTTTTATAGGCCTTCTGGCCAAAAGTTATTATAAAATTTCAATAAAGGATGTTACTTTGAATATCATTATGAATGGAGTCATTTATCTAATGGCATTTATATATTATCACAGTCTGTGAATATAGTGTACAAATCAAGTAAGCACCCTAGAATAATTGATATCACATATATTTATCTTTGGCACCATCGGCTGGGTCATATCAACAAGAATAGATTAAACAGGTTAACCTAGGAGGGCATCCTTCGAGACGTTGATGATTGTGAATCATTAACTACCTGTGAATCATGTCTTCTTGGTAAAATGACCAAGTCATCTTTTACTGGAAAATATGAAAGAGTCAAAGAGCTATTGGGTCTAGTATATACTGATGTATGTGGACCAATGAGCACTTGTGCCAAAGGTGGATATTACTACTTTATTACTTTTACAGACGACCTTTCTAGGTTTGATTATGTATATCTTATGAGACATAAATCTGAATCATTTGAAATGTTCAAACTATATCATAAAGAAGTAGAAAAATAAATAGGAAAATATATTAAGACCCTTTGATCAGATCGAGGAAGAGAATATCTTTCAAATGACTTTGTGACATATTTAAGGGAGAATGGGATTCTCTCCCAATGGACTCTTCCAGGAACACCGCAGCATAACGGTGTGTCAGAAAGAAGGAATCAAACCTTGTTAGACATGGTTCGGTTCATGATGGGTTTTGCAAGCTTTCCAATATCATTTTGGGGATATGCATTAGAATCAGCTTGTCATATTCTCAATAAGGTTCCAAGTAAGTATGTTTCTCAAACTCCACATGAGATGTGGTATGGACATAAACCGGTTATCACCTATCTGAGAGTCTGAGAGTGTCCGGCTTATGTGAAACGTGTAAAATCAAACAAACTTGAACCTAAATCTGATAAATATTTTTTTATTGGCTATTCAAAAAAAAACCAAAGGATATTACTTCTACAATACTGAAGAACAAAAGTTGTTTGTTAGTAATAGAGTGGTTTTTCTTGAAAAGGAGTTCCTTAGGGAAGGAACAAATTGCTCTAATGTTAAACTTGAGAAAGTTCATCAAGTAGAAGGAACAACACAAACCTTTGAACCCTTAGTATCTGAGTTTATTAGATCAAACTCAAAACCCATTTTAGATGTACCATTAAGGCGATCTGGTAGAGTACCACATCAACTGGACAGATACTTAGGTTTCTTGGTCCAGAACGAGGATCCTATTGAGCTCGATGAGAACAACGAGGATCCGATCACCTATATGGATGCTATGCAAAGGACTGACTCTGATAAATGGCTTGATGCCATGAAATCTGAACTTGATTCTATAAAGGAAAATAATGTATGGATATTAGTTGACCCATCCGAAGGGATAAAACCCATAGGGTGTAAGTGGGTTTTCAAGAGGAAAAGAGGCGTAGACAGAAAAGTAGAGACCTACAAAGCACGTCTGGTTGCCAAGGGGTATCGTCAACATTATGGTATTGACTATGACGAAATATTTTTTCCTATGGCAATGCTGAAATCCATTCGGAGTATGCTAGCTATAGCAGCACATTTAGATTATGAGATTTGGCAGATGGATGTTACAACCGCTTTTCTAAATGGTAATTTAGAAGAACAGGTGTATATGATATAGCCTGAAGGTTTTATATCTGAAGATGAGTCTAAAGTGTGCAGGCTACAAAAGTCCATTTATGGACTTAAGCAAGCATCTAGGAGTTGGAACATATGATTTGATAATGTGATCAAATCTTATGGCTTCGTTAAGAATAAAGAAGAACTTTACATCTATAAATGGGCTAACGGTTCCGTTATTGTATTTCTTGTATTATATATGGATGATATTCTCTTAATCGGAAATAATATCCCTGCATTACAAGGAATAAATACATGGTTATCATCAACAATTCTCCATGAAAGATCTGGGAGAAGCATCCTACACCTAGGGATGAAGATCTATAGATATAGATCTAAGAGGATGCTTGGCTTATCCCAATCTGCGTACATTGACACCGTGCTAAAGAGGTTTAGCATGGAGAATTTCAAGAAAGACTATCTTTCGATAGGCTATGGAATTCATCTTTATAAGAAGGATTATCCAACAACTCCTAATGAAAGAGAACGTATGAGTCGAATTCCATATGTTTCGGCAGTGGGATAGATTATGTACACCATGACATGTACAAGACCAGACATGGCATACTCACTAGGAGTAGTGAGTAGATACCATACTGATCCAGAAGAAAAATACTAGCAAGTTGTTAAGACAATCCTTAAGAATTTGAGAATACTAAGGACCAGTGGTTAGTCTATGGAGAGTCTGATTTGAAACTTATTGGATATACTGATTCCAGTTTCCAATCAGATCATGATGACAATAAGAGTGTGTAAGGTTTCATGTTTATCCTGAATGGTGGAGCAACATCTTGTGAGGTAGAGTACATCGCTATATCAGATATCGTGAAAGAAGTTGTGTGGCTGCGAAAGTTTATCTCCGAGCTTGGAGTTGCACCTTCCATAGATGGACCAGTCCTGTTGTACAGTGACAGCACTGGTGCCATAGCTCAAGCAAAGGAACCACGAGCACATCAGCGCACCAAGTACATACAGCACCAATTTCATCTTATTCGAGAGATTGTAGAATGAGGTGACATAAATCTTCAGAAGATTGACGGAAAGGAAAACCTAGGTGACCTATTTACTAAAGCACTCAGCATCAAGGAGTTTGACGACTATAAGTTGAAGATGGGTATTAGATACTGTAATGAGTGGCTTTAGGCTAAGTGGGAGTTTATTGGGAATTGTATCCTAAAGCCAATCATTTGATGATTGTGCTAATGTAATAGCATATAAATTGATGTATTAATAAAAGTTATTTAGCAGTTTATTCATTACAAGAACATCTTCTTAAAACTCCTAATAGTAATGAAGCCCTTAGGATCTTCTTTTACAATAAAAGATGATTTATCTTTGAAGGTCCTCAAAAGAGTTCGCGACCAAATGATATACTATGACAGGGCCATAGTACTATCAATTATAGGATGTTGTATATCATATTTGTTGGTTGTCCTGTTAATCAAGGAGTGTAAAGACACTGGTATGACATACAGATAAAAGTGTAGGAGTACATTTCACCGAACGTGATCATTTCTGGACACTCTGCTGTCAAGAGTTAATCCGAAAAGATATGGGTATAATATCCTTAAGACCTGAAGATCACAACCGGTGACTTGCAAGCAACTCATTGTACTTAGGTGCCGGACCACCTGGATTTTTAATCCAGCTACAAAAGGTTACTAGGTGCAGTCAAGTACTTGTGGTAGTCAGTTGTGGATCAAGATGGAATTTGACCTATCCTTTTAAAAGGAGAAATGCTTGTGTTTCAATTTAGCATGACCTTGGCCAAGGCACTTCATGTGAAGGTTACATGATCACTAAAGTTGAAATCACTTTATGGATTTGCTGTTTAGAGTTGACAAGCTCTTAAGCCATCCTTAACATTTGTGGTCAAAAGGATGAATTATATGATAACTATTTCTTAGGGTTCTTGAAGTTTGCTCGGCAACTCTTCGACCTATCTGGACGTCGGGTTCCATTGCTAGATGGGCACATCGATTAGTATAGAAAGTTGTTCCTATGCTACCGGCTTAGGTTCGAACCTAGAGAGTCATACGCATTCAAGTTTCCTAGGTTGATCTATTTGCTTATCAATGATTGAGAATCATATATAATTTAATTAATCAATTTGATTGATTAAATTATCTCAATTGGGTAAAGTACAAGTGAATAAGATTCAATTAGGTTTAAGTCTATTAGAAGGACTAATCAATTTCAAATATTGATTTGAAATTACACTTTATTTGGATTTAAATAGATTCAGGACTAGCCAAATTTGATTTGAGCTAGGACCATAATCTATGTAGGTTCAGTCCAATAAATTCAAATCAGCTTAAACCAAAACCCAAACCCAAACTCCATGTGTGAAAAGAGTTTTCTTGCATGAGGATATCATATAAGTGTTAGAATTCAATGGGCTAAAGGCTGAATTGAGCCTATAAATTAGAGGACATTCTTCATCGAAAAAACACACGAAATGTTATGGATTGAAATTCTAAAAAATTAGAACAAAAATCCTGGTGTGATTCTGGTATTAGCAAAAGTTTGGTGGATCTTAGCAAAAGTTTGGTGGATCTTGGAAGAATATTCAAGTGGGAGGATTTAAGATCAGCAAAGTTGTTTTTCTATGAGCTAGCACTTTTGTTGTTTTTCCGCGAGCTAGCACTTCCGGGAATCCGATCATTCAGGGACTTCGCATGGACGATACTAGAGGCTGGACGATTGAACGGCTGCAGAGCACAAAGGATTTACCAATTATTCTTAAGGTAAGTGATATGATCCCTAGATCTTAAGGCAGGCTTCAAGACAAGTAGTATGACTTCTTATCTTGAAGATCAAGATATGATCTTGATGATTTTATTTATATGCATACTTTAGATCAAATGATCCTATAGTATAAGGTAAAGATATGATCTTGATGCATGTTAGAAAGATTAATATTTAATCTTTAAGCTTCCGCATTGGTAATTATTATCAAATTTTAAAATATGCATGCCTTGGAGATTATTTCTTCCTACAAGATTCTCTCCTCTCAAGATGAGATCTTGAATATATAGTTGTTCTCTCTTGATTTGGGAATTGATTGAAGAAAAGAGGCACTAGCACCCTCATCCAAAGATCTTTGCATGGATCAAAAGATCTTTGCATGGATCATCGTATTAGAGGTTAGACGTATGGACAGCTAGTGGTAAATCTTTGACTGAATTCATCGATCTTCATCCTCGATAAAGAACACATGATGATTTAAATTTAATCTTGTATTGTGCCTTATTAATTGAATTTGTTCCATGAGGATCTTAGGCTTTGAAAATTAAATCATGTTTATTTTATCTTCCGCTGCATGAATATATGATTCATATAAAATACACAAAATCTCCAACAGATATAATATTATTATAATATAATATTTTATTACATATTAAATAATAATATCATAATATGCCACAATAATAACAATAATATGATAAACTATAATTGTATAATGTGTTTAATATTAATATAATATTAATTTGTATAATATCAATTTATGACATTATTATAGTTTATAATAATATAATTATTTATATTATTAATAAAATATTTTATTTTAATAATATAATTAAATAATCATAATATTATATATTACTAATTCATTATCACTATTATTTTGACAATAATAATAATAATAATTATTATTAAAAATCATTAAAATTATAAAATTATAATATAATTATGTTAATATATTATGCAGAATAATTTTATTAAATTATAACTAAAAGTGATTATAATTAATATAATTAAATATGATTTGAAAATATAATTGATAAAACAACTCTCAAATCATCATTTTCAAAATGAAACATTGAGTTTGATTTTTAATTATTGAAAGTATGATAATTTATTTCAATTTTATAATTTTATTTATTGAGTCAAACAAGGCAGAAACAAAGAGAGGCATATTTTTTTTATATAAGCGAGTGATCACATCATTCTAACATGAATCAAGCCCAAAAGATCGAAAAATAAAATTTGTTGGAGAGCAATAGGGCAAGGGTCCCTCTGCTTCCATATCCAAAAGCCAGAGTGGTGGGCCACCAAAGTTGCAATCCAATTAGCCATAGAATTGGCTTTCCCATAAACATATCAAATATGGACTAGATCCTGCCTGATCCATTGAATGAAAGTGAGAGAATCCTCCTCTATGAAGAGCTTGCGAGCTCCAAGGATACGAGTTGCATAAGATATACATGTCCATACTGCATAGAGATAGATCTTTTTATCCCGTCTAGATGAATTGAAACACTAGGGGGAAAAAAATTTCCCTTTAATCCCGCCAGAGGAGAACCTAAGCTCGTTGAATTGGAATGGAGACGGCGTCAATTTTGCTCCATTCTTGGCTTCCTTTCATTTTGTTTTAATGTGAGAGGGTCTCATCCAGGATAGCGGATCTGAGTGGCGGTGGGGAGGGATCCGTGGCAGACGCGTCCGGCGGCAATTTGGCGCCGCCTTTGACGGTGTCGTTCAAGGGGGCAGGTGCTCTCGGCAAATGGCGCCGATCCGGGCGAGGAATTCATTTATAAAAGAAAAAATTGGAGAGAGTGAGTGTGGCTTGTATATGATTTTTCCTATTAGGCCGATCTCACTTTTGATTCTTCGTTTGGTTTTTAAGAGAAGATTAGTTTTATATTACAAGAAAAATAGAAAAATTTGAAGAGAGTGAATGTGGCTTGCATACAATTTTTCATTTAATTGCGCGCATAAGAGAGAAAATTTAACATTAAACATTTCAAGCCTTTTTTTTTTTCATAAAATAAAAAAGTACAAGAGTTTTTGAGCTTCTGCACGTAGCTTTTTTGTACGGGAAAAGATTTTGTGCATCAGTCTTTAGCGCACAAAGCGAGCATCAGGCGCGCAAAATGGCCGTGCTCTTGTGCCATTGCGCATGCCATGGCCCAATGGGCCGTGGCGTGCACCGCACGCATGATGACATTAGCATATGGTCAATCCACATGCGCATACTTTATGCATTGGCCTTCAATGCCTTCAATGCATAAAGACTTTTTCTTTTACATAACCAATAGCTTATTTGCAACAACACCCGTAATCAAGACAAAAGCCTCCATGGTACCCATCTAGTGCAAATCTTGCTGCGGTCAGCAGGGAAATCACATTTTTCCCCAAAGCAATCCATTTTCTGAGCTCCAACTTCAAACCACGAGATGCCAACAGGCACATCTTTGTCATCCAAGCCATTTATAAATAATATAAAAGAGTTCTTAAAAAATAGTCTCACTTAGGCTACCTCTTATTTATAAATAATACAAATGACATAACATCAAGACTTTTAACACTTTTATTGTCATGCTTCTGATTGTACATGAACGGTGCTATAATTTATAGAAAGTCAATGAGCATAAGAAAGTCGTATCAGAGATTAAAGCCTCTGAATAAGACTTTCAATGGTGAAATTAAAGGCAGATTTGTAGTAAGAAAATCTTTATAAAAATATGGTAGCTGAACTCAACTTTAAATATGCTTTAGCCTTTGACCCTTGGATTAGAACATGGGTCCATTCAATTTGAAAAAGATACATGGATGCATCATAAAATTATATTGATTCACTATAACCATATGCATTCATTACAAGCAACAACTGCATTGACCCCACCAATTAGGTATACATCTTGAGTGTATTTGAGGGGAGGAGGTAGTGTTTGAAAATTTTACAATTAAGCCACTATTGAAAAAAAAAGGCACTAATTAATAATTCCTATGATAAGAAAATGCTCATGTGTAAATATAAAGGAGTTTTAGTAAATTAGAAATGTAAATGAGCTTTGGTGAATTTAAAAATGTTTAAGACAATTTGCCTGATACTAAATATTAGCCAAGTGAATGGAGATTTATCATTATTAAAAGAGAAGGAGGTGACCACAATTTGGAACCTTTGCCAAAAAGAAACTTCTATATTATTTTCATAAGACAATTGAAGGTTCTCTCATTTGATATTTGATTTAGGAATTACCTTGCAGGTTGTGGATTCAACCTGCCTTTCTGACTTAAAAAAATAAAAAAATAAAAATTTGTGGTTTGGAATTAGATTTTAAACTCAAAACTATCTCAAGCCACCCATACGGTGGTTTTAGAGCATCCAGAATACAATATCAGCAGTCTAGAATTTTCACTTCGGTGTTTAGTGATTTTTAGACATATTGAAGAGAAAAAGGAAACGGCAATCTGTCCTTACCACTTTTAGTAGAAATTAGCATGCCAAATATGCCAGATGGAGTGTGCATGTCCTCCAATCAAACACATAAAGAATTACAACACCAATGTTGTTGGGAACCGGATTGAGTTGTAAAACATGGAGGGTATTAGATTGGATCGGATCTTAGCTCATAAGATTTTCGGTATTTTTAAAAAATTTTAAATTACAAAAAATGCAATAGTTGATAAATTAGTTAATTATAATGCAAATTAGTTAAAGTTATTCATGTAACAATTCTGGTTTCCATCATCATAAATTGTTGGCCTGGTCAACGATCACACAGAGTCCCATATGATGGGACTCTTCGTTAACGCCCACACAGAGTCCCAAGTAAGGGGACTCTTCGGAAATCCCTGTGACGCTTGGTATACAGGATCCTATTTATTCTCTGGTTCTATAAGTAGACGAGAATAGAGGTCTTCCTATCTTCTAACAGAGGTAGAGGTCTTCCTGTCTTCTGAAAGAGGTAAGCCAAGGGCTCTTCCTCTCCGTTGCTGCGGCTTAGGAGCGTGGACGCCTGGGAACTCTGGTAGCTCCCGTTTACCGACGATCTGATTCTTCCGCTGTTTCCATATTAAGGTACATTCCTTATTATTGGTTCCTTCAATTGGTATTAGAGCCGAGCATCGGTTGTCCTCGGCGACGGTAGAGGATGTTGGGGAATTGGTTTTGAGTCCGGTTCTTATATTAAGGAAGAGCCGTTTCGGCCTTGGGTGCCGCAGCCGACCTTGGTCCCTTCATCTTCTATGTTGCCGTTTTTTTTTCGGCCGCCACCTTTTGTTTATGTAACCGCCCATGGGTAACTCAATTCCCGGGAGATGGAATATGTGTTGGCTATCCAAACATGCATGACGCCTTGCACTAGGATGCCGTTCTAGAGAAGGCAATGAGCTTGCAATCAAGTCAAGAATTAAATAGAAAATAACAGCTATTAGCTTGGCATTTTCCAAGTAGATTGGGACGGCCATTCCATTGCCTGCTCCTCCTCCTCGATCAAGGTTCGGTTACGTACGTCTATCAAAGAGAGTGAATTAATTGTCATGATCCAATAATATATATATATCCACGGACGGTTTAGCATCAGCACTTCCTCCGTGGAAGCTCAAATCATGGCAGGAGATTAGTCATCGTTTTTTTTGAGAGGAGGGTGCATTCATCCATTGGACTCATGTGTCCTGAGGAGAACTAATGAATTAGGATGCTGTTAATCCTATTCCAGAGGAGTCGGGCCACCTGGGTTGTTGACCATAACAGTATAATAAAATAAAAGAAGAAGATGAGGTCACGGGCCATTTGGTTTGTTGGGCCGTTTTTACACTGTTATGGATGGCACTGAGATGAGCCAGAAAAGTAGCTGTTGAATGCATAATCATTTATATTTTGTGTATAAATATTTTTATGCATTTTTTCTATTTTTTTGCTGATATATTTCATTTATGCTTAAGTGCATGCAGAACATTTATATTCTTGACAAATTTAAATATGGACCTAATAGATATGTTCTATAGAAAATAACAGATTCTGTGTTCAATCTTATAAACTGAGTGATGATTATGAGCTTAGCGAAATTTTTGATCTCATTTTTAAGAATGAATATTAGCAATCTGGTCATTTTCTTGCTTTAAAGATAATATGTGCCTGATATCCATACCTTGATTGACCAACAGTGTCTGATGGCCTCGAAATCCGTAATTACTGATCTCAACAGAGGAGAAAAGCTAGATGGACAGAATTATAAAATGTGGCAAAGAAAAATCCAATATCTTTTAAATGACCTCGAAGTCTTAGAGACCTTGACAACTGGTATGACACCACCAGCCCCTGGCACTACTGAGCAACATCGCCTTGATCGGGAAGTCTATGACAATTGGGTCAAGAAAGATCGTTGTGCACGCTTTACTATGTTGAGCAACATGCACAATGATCTTATTGGCAACTTTGAGAATTGCCAGACTGCTCAGGATATGTGAAACCAGCTCAAGATCAAGTTTGGTCAGACTTCGGCCACACGGCTACGTGCCTTGAATCTTCGATTCATACAGTATGTCAAGGATCCCGACCATTCCATGTCGACCCACCTTCGTGTGATGGGAAACATGATTAGGGATATGAAGGCTGCTGGAGTTGACCTTACTGATGAGCAACAGGTCCTTGCAGTGATTCGTTCACTGCCTGACCCTCAGTGGAGTCAGATGAAACTCTTGATGACTCATAGTAAGCACATCAAGACTTTTGAGGATATTGCTCGTCATCTTGAGCTAGAGGCTGAGCGTATTGAGACTTCTCTCCCTTCGGCCCATGTGGTTTCTGGTGGGTCTTCGCGGCCCACGAACAAAAGGAAGGGAAAGGCACATAACAGGAGTGCACAGGGATATAAAGGAAAAACTATAGCCAAACCTAAGAGAGGTCGTCGAGGGGGCAAGCGAGATGTAACAAAACTTAAGTGTTACAACTGTGGGGCTAAAGGCCACTTTGCTCGTGATTGCACTGAGCCAAAAAAGGTATGTTCCATATTAAGCTCTCTCTATGTTTGTTCTTATGCATTAGTTGCTGACTCGCTCCCCGATTGGATTGTAGATTCGGGAGCAAACAAACATATAGTACGAGATCGAGCTGGTTTTGTAGATTTTCACCGGATACCTGCAAATACCGAGTTTGTCGTTCTTGGGAATGGTCTGCGTGAGTCGGTTTTGGGTGTAGGAGTATATCGTGTTTCACTTTGAGGTGGACATGTGTTGATACTACACGACGTTTTGTATGTCCCAACTATCCGGTGTAATCTTTGTTCTGTTCTTGCCCTGTTGGCACTTGGTTATACTTTTAGTTTTTCTAGTGACCGTATGTCAGTCTATCTGGATGGTGTTTTGTCCTTTTTTGGATATTTGTCACAAGGTTTCTTTAGACTTGATGTTGAAATGTGTGCTTCTTATTCTTATGCCTCTATTCCTGCCTGTGATGATGGTGTTCTTTGGCATGCTAGACTTGGTCATGTGGGCCAAGATAGGATGACACGTATGACTACAGCTGGGCTGTTAGGCCCTCTTACCAAGATAAGTCTTCCTGTGTGTGAATCTTGTCTAGCAGGAAAGGCAACAAGAAAGCCTTTTGGTAAGGCTTCTAGGGCCTCTCATCCATTAGAGCTTGTACACTCTGATATCTGTGGACCCATGAGTGTCCAGTCGCGACATGGCGCTTCCTATTTCCTCACATTCATAGATGATTTTTTGCGATTCGGGTATGTGTACCTAATCTCTCATCGCTATGAAGCGCTGGATTGTTTCAGATGATTTTTAGCAGAGGTAGAAAATCAGATGGCGCGGTCTTTAAAGACTCTTCGCACTGATAGGGGTCGCGAATATCTATCCGAGCAATTCAAGCGGCTCTGTGAGGAAAAGGGGATACGCAGGCAGCTTACCATTCCTGGTACACCGCAACAGAATGGTGTAGCCGAGCGTCGCAATAGGACTTTACTAGACATGGTTAGGTCGATGATGGCGCAAGCTAATCTTCCAATTAGTTTCTAGGGAGATGCATTATTGACTGCTGCCTACATCCTTAACCGTGTGCCTAGTAAATCAGTACCCTCCACTCCATATGAGCTATGGCATGGCATGCGACCCTCTGTGGATCATTTGCGCCCTTGGGGCTCAGCAGGATTTGTTCACAATGCCTCCCATAAGTTGGAAAGCTGGGTCCTAAAGCCAGCAAAAAGGTGTTCATCAGGTACCCTGAGCATTCGAAGGGTTATGTGATGTATGGAGCACATCCTGATGGAGGGATGACAGAGATGGAGTCCAGAGATGTGGAGTTTATAGAGACTGAATTCCCGAGCATTGGTGAAATTAGAAAGGACCTGTCCCTGTATGAGTTACAGGAGGACCTTCCCACTATCTCTGGCGAGGGAGGAGATTTTCCACCTATCTCAGAGATCGCCACAGATAGTGGGAATGCTAGGCCCAGTGGGAGTGTCGCACCAGACAGAAGGAGCGCACAAGCTGAGCCTAGTAGGAGCTCACCTATGAGGGTTGATGCACCATCTACTGAGCCTAGTAGGAGCTCACCTATGAGGGTTGATGCACCATCTGAGAGCGGTCTTCAGGGTCCAGATCCACAGTTACGGAGAAGCAAACGTGGTCATATTCCACGACGATATTTTGAAATCGAAGAGAATGTATTTCTCTGCACTCCGTTGGATCCAGATGAGCCTGCTTCTGTTGAAGAGGCGCTCGATTTACCTGCTCATAGTGAGTGGCAAGCTGCTATGGAAGATGAGAGGGTATCGATGGCCAAGAATCATGTGTGGGACTTGGTAGACCTTCCGCCTGGGCGCAAATCGATAGAAAATAAGTGGGTTCTTAAGATTAAGCGCAAGGCTGATGGGTCAATTGACAAGTACAAGGCTCGACTTGTGGCGAAGGGCTATACCCAGATGGAGGGTGTAGACTTTGAGGAGACATTTTCTCTGTGGTGAGATTTGCCTCCATTCGCTTGATCCTAGCTATTGTAGCCCATTTCGATTTGGAACTACATCAAATGGATGTTAAAATAGCGTTTCTTAATGGAAGCCTGGATGAAGAGATCTATATGGATCAACCATTGGGTTTTGTGACCAAAGGACAGGAGGGCAAAGTGTGCCGCCTTAATAGATCCATATATGGTCTAAAGCAGTCATCTAGGCAATGGTACCTCAAGTTTCATGAAGCCATTACATCGATTGGCTTAGATATGATTGAGGAGGACCACTGTGTGTACATTAAGAAATCAGACGATGAGTTTCTGATCTTAGCGTTGTATGTTGATGACATTCTAATTGCTGGGAGTTCTATTAGAGTAATCAATGCCACTAAGGAGTGGTTGTCCTCTGTCTTTGAGATGAAGGATATGGGTGAGGCAAATTTTGTGCTAGGAGTGAGGATCCTAAGGAATCGTGCTAAGAGGTTTCTTGGTTTGTCACAAGAAACGTATATTGAGAAAATCTTAGAACGATTCCGAATGCACTATTCTAAACCCGTTGATACCCCAATAGAAAAGGGCTGTACTTTAAGCATCGATCAGTGCCCTAGAACTGATGAGGAGCGTGAAAAGATGAGCAGGGTCCCTATGCTAGTGCAGTGGGAAGCTTGATGTATGCTATGATGTGTACTCGCCCTAACATTTGCTTTGCAGTCGGCTTGGTTAGTCGATATCAAAGTAATCCAGGACTTGCTCATTGGGTTGCAGTTAAAAGGATTTTTCGTTACCTTCGTGGTACTGCCAATCTCACCCTATGTTATCAGGGAGGAGATTTGAGATTAAAGGGTTTTTGTGACTCTGATTGGGCAGGTGATAGAGATGAGCGTCGATCCACTATAGGATATGTGTTTATCTTTGGAGGTGGAGCTGTCACTTGGTGCAGTAAGAAACAAAGCTGTACCGCCCTGTCCACCATGGAAGCCGAATATATTGCTTGTTCGGCTGCTGTCCAGGAGGCTATATGGCTAAGGAGGTTCTCGAGGCGATTTGAGATATCTGCTACTCCACATGAGGCTATTCAGATCAGTTCTGACAGTATGGCAGCATTACAATATGCTAAGGATCCTAAGTACCATGGAAGGACCAAGCATATTGACATCAGATATCACTTCATTAGAGACATGGTCAAGCAAGGAGAAGTTATCCTACAGCATATCTCCACCGGCAGGATGCTGGCTGATCCTCTGACGAAGCCTATTCCTAGGGATGTGTTCCAGGCTCATGTGAGGGGTCTAGGTCTGTATAGAGTGTGACAGACTGTGATATGTTTCAGACTTATATAGGAGTTTGTGTCTATTTTTTTTTGTCAGACAGGGATTGTATGGACATCAATGACTATGTGTTAAAGTTTATGAAATGTTTATTTTCATGATTATGATGAGTTCATATTTATAGGCACATATGTGTATAAATGTCACAGGCTTAGATCAGCCCACTCACACGGGTGATCGCCCTGACACTTTGTAGTGGGCAGGATGAGACTAATGTAGCCATTATAGATGCTTAAGTAGCAATGCATGAGTTGCAGAATGCATAAGTTGCAAAATGGGCTACATATATTATAACTGAATAGATTATAATAATAGTCACCTCAGTATGGACTGAGATGAGACTCAGGAGAGTCGAGTACGGTGAACAATGCATATATAATGTATGCATTTTGATATGTCAACTAAATCGTACTAAGCCTGTTGTAGCCGAACTAGGAGCATTAGTGAGTGCTCGAGTCAAGCAACTTTGTGATGCTTGGTCTTGTTTTCGTACGATGTATGAGTATGACATAACCCTATTGAGAGGGAGCTCCATCGTAGCATGTATTCTGTTGCATGTGCTAAAGTCGACCCTGTAAGGGGTAATGCGATATATTCCTTCTCCATTACCGTGTGAGCCTTACAAATATGCTATGTCCTTGGACTTGAACCTATACCATGAAGTTGAAGTTCAGGAAGACTTCCTTAGCCTTGTCCTCCAGGGTCATGGAATTGATTCGGCCACATGAGACAATCCTAGGAAGTCAACTGAACTAAAATGGACTGGTATGAGTGTTCAAGGAAGATAATTTGTGATCACACCCTGTGTTTGTGATCCATTGCCCGGGCAATCATGTGTATGAGTTGCATATGATTATGGATACAAACATTGTGATTTTGTGTTTTTCAAGTACTGCTCAGGGTAAATCTCTTGAGGAATTGAGAGTGCTTGATAAGGTGTGATCGATTTATCTAGGACACAGACGGGATTGGATTGCATTCAGGTTCGCTGCTTTAGTTATTTATTAACTTAATGCAGTATATTCACTATGTGTCACTGTGTGAGTTTGTCGGGTCGCACACCCCACCGCATAGTATGTTGAGAGGATTGAGGCTTATGTTTTCTGTGTGGACGAGTGGAAGATTGTTGGCCTGGTCAACGATCACACAGAGTTCCATGTGATGGGACTCTTCGTTAACGCCCACACAGAGTCCCAAGTAAGGGGACTCTTCGGAAATCCCTGTGACGCTTGGTATACAGGATCCTATTTATTCTCTGGTTCTATAAGTAGACGAGAATAGAGGTCTTCCTATCTTCTAACAGAGTAGAGGTCTTCCTGTCTTCTGAAAGAGGTAAGCCAAGGGCTCTTCCTCTCCGTTGCTGCGGCTTAGGGGCGTGGATGCCTGGGAACTCTGGTAGCTCCCGTTTACCGACGATCTGATTCCGCTGTTTCCATATTAAGGTACGTTCCTTATTATCGGTTCCTTCAAAAATTATATGTAATGAGATAGGCATCATTTCTTGTTATTCAAAATATTTACATACAATCAATCAATTCAGGCATAACCTATGCTGTTCGCATTTTGCGTTCGCGCTGGGTGGTTATTGAGGGAGATTCTATTACGGTGATCCGATGGATACGGCAGACTCCTGATCTTTGTCCCTCCTTCAACCCTTTGATAAGTGATATATGGGATATGCTTCAGTACTGCTATGATCCTCTGATTCGATATGTCTACAGGGAAGCTAACGCTGCAGCTGATTGGGTTGCCTCGGCTGCAGCTCGCCATTCTAATCAGTGGAAATGGCACCTTGGTGACCCTTATCCGGTTATTCTGGAGCAAATTTTGTATTTCGATATTTCGGGGTTGACTCACCCAGAGTGGTGTGATCGCCCGCTTGTAACCAAAAAAAAAAAAAAAATCAATTCAGGCATCCATTTAGGTAGTATATTTATATACTTGCCCCTCAGATGAGCTCATATTAACATCTTCACCCTAATATAATTCATAACCGGCCTACCTTAGTCTCTAAAATTTTTATTACTGCCGCAGCCTCCCCTCCTTTTAGCATGCCATCACTGCCTTTGGCCATAATCTTCGAGCTCTTCTCTCCTGCTCAAGCCCTCTGATTTGTGTCTCGAAGATTGTTGTAGTTCTTCTATCCTCTTTGTATATGCACTTCAGACCTAGTGATATTTAGAGTATCTCTTTTGTTTTATGAATCTTAGCAATGCAATTGCTAAAGTAGTTTTTCCTTGTATTCATAGGTCCATCTCTCTCATGCACACCCTTCCCTTCTCCCTTTTCATCATTTTATTCTATTCTGTTTTTCATTCCATATTCTCAAACCAAGGTAACAATTCTATTTTCACCACCTTATTTTCTTGCAATTAAACCATCCACGTTTCGACTTGAACATTACATGTTGTGTCTTGTTGCTATTCAAATATATACATACATACATACATACATACATACATATATATATATATATATATATATCATCATATATATGTGTAGCGGAAGCATACGGATCGTTTAACATGCATAAAATTAATATTGCTATATGAAAAGAAAAAAATTATCATATAATTTTTCTAAACATAAAAGATACCGATATGTGAGGTCTCAAAGAAGTAGACGCACCTTACTACTGGATTTGAAGCTATAGATGAAGAATCCCATGGTAGAGTTTACAGACCAAGGTACTTCATAAAATATCTGTAAAATTAAAATAAAACCAGAGCCTTCCTCACCTTTCTCAGGATCGGTATTGAATTATGAGAGTGGGCTCACTCTTGTTTTTCTATATTTCTCACAACTCTAGCACACATAAAATAAGAGAGCAAAGGATGAGAGAAACTTTTCTTTCTCTAAAAATCCATCTTATGTCATATTTATAGGCTCCAAGTGAATCAAAAAAAATTATTTTTAAATTAATTTAATTTAGATAACCTTTATCTATTACAACCTATTTTGATCGTATGGGAATAATTTTCACATGTACGTCAACTCCTTGATCATATCAAGAAAAAAGTTATTTTCTTATTTGCAACTAATTTATAAATAATATTTAAATTAAATATAATAATATCTAAATTATCAAATCTTATTTAATAATTTCAGATATTGTTAATTTTAAATATCTAATAAATTAAATTTATTATTTTATTTTTAATATTCTCAATTACATTATCAAAAATATCAAAAATAAAATTTTCTCTCTCCATCAACTCATAATATGCGCCATTTGCAAAAGTAAAATTCTTTGTATGATGTTCATATCAATTATTATGAACAATGTGTCTAAATACATTTTTATTTTATCCAATAACTAATTTATTGTACCAAAATAAATATGAAAAAAATAATCAATCAAATCAATTATTATCTTCATAATAAACTCTTTATTATAAAGTTTTAATAAATATTTTATTTAAAAAATAAATAATTAATCATATTAATTATTCAATCCAAGAATATTCGATGCGATCAACCTAAGACAGTGTAGGGACCATGGACCTATAATTTCAAGCTTCAATAAACTTGAATAACTTAATTAAAACTCTTTAATTATTTATTCAATTTATTAATCTTTAAGTTATTCCACTAAAAACTTGAGACTGCACTCTTGAAAATTACATATTAATTTTACTCAAAAACTTGAGTCGTCCACTGATATAATCATTACATATAATTCAACCTTTCATAATTAGTTCATAATTAGAGCTAGGTAAAATAACCATTATACCCCTCTAATTATCTCTTATTCCTTAAGTACCATTGATTCACTAGTTAAACAGTTAATTTATGATCGGATCATAAATTGTGCACATAACTGTTTAACTATATAATCAACACTTAAAGGAACTAATTTTAAGCTTCTTTTCAAAAGCCATGGATTCCATATCTTTAAATCACATTCTAGCCTAATGTATTATTAAACCTCCAAAATGTAAGTATTAGGCCCAACATCAAATGAGCTTTAACAAATAAATCAAAAGATACAATAGCACAATCAAGAAGTCTGTGATTAAATTAGGATTAAGGTTAATTTACATATGATCATCTTGTGACATAAATTGAATTATAACGATCTTAAATAAAGATTCAAATTATATTGGTTCAAGTCCTATATAATCTTATTATATATAATACCTCCACCAAGTGTCTCTACACAATAATCCGGATAAGATTGTCACATTCATAATGTTCAAGGACCGTATTAGTGATTAGCGATAGAAGATTCGTACTTCTATCAATCACGGATATGTTTAAATATATTAGCTATAATTTTAATCCTTTTGTATACATTATACTAAAATTACAGCCTTATAATATATTTTGGATTTTCATATAAACATTCATCTTTCATATAAATAAGGCAAGATTGAAGAAAAATACTTCTTTTATTAATTCAAAAAATTAAAAAGTATAGATACATCTGATTTTAAGAGCACTGTTCCTAACATGTCTTGCATCAACAGTCACCAAAAAAAAAAGAAAAAAAAATCACTAGCTGAAAAAGAAGTCTTTTTAAGTTGTAAATCTTGTAAGGCTATTTATAGTTAAATAGTTAGTAGAGATTCTTCTCAATCTTGATGATGATTTTGAATGGCCACAATCCAAGACATTAAAATCAATTTCACCTTTTAAATTGAATTGATTTTCTATACATACAATTATATACTTCTAATACTAATGTTCCTGATGACATGTTATTTTTTGTGGTAAGATAAATTTGTTATTTCATGAACAGAAACATGATGCATGGTGTGATGATCCGGACGTTCAATGACAATGAATTCAAATTGAAAGCAGCTCTGGATTCTCGATTAGATCCTTTTCTCCCTTTATTTTATGTTCTCTTGTTTCCTTTTTACTTTGTGTTTTTCATTGATTTGATAGTCAAAACTGCACTGATGACCTTTCCATTGGGGGAGGACTTGATGAGGACGTCAAGCTCGGGGCTCTTCTCCCCGAGGAGGCATGAGATCAACTTCTTGCCTTCCTGCGAGCCAATTCGGACATATTCGCTTGGTTGCATTTGACATGCCAGGTATACCTAGAGAGGTAATCACCCATCAGCTCAACATCAACCCAGGGTACCGGCCTGTCTGTAGAAGAAGAGGAGCTTCGCCCCTGATTGGCAGAAGGCCATTGATGAGGAGGTCCGCAAGCTAGTTGTCGCCGGCCACATTCGGAAGGTGCACTATCAGAACTGGCTGGCCAATGTGGTGATGATCTGCAAGGCTAGCGAGAGCTGGAGGATGTGTCAACTTCATCGACCTTAACAAGGCGTGCCCCAAGGATAGCTTCCCACTACCTCGAATCGATCAGTTGGTGGATGCTACATCTGGCCACAGACCTTCAGCTTCATGGATGCCTTCCAGGGGTATAACCAAATCAAGATGGATCCGGCGGACGAGAAGGCTACTTCATTCGTGACCGAGAAGGGCATCTACTATTACAAGGTAATGCCATTCGGACTAAAGAATGCAGGGGCCACATACCAAAGGCTGATGAACAAGGTCTTTGAGAACAAGATCAGGCACAACATGGAGGTGTACGTGGATGATATGCTGACCAAAAGTATCCACACTGGTGACCATGTTACTGACCTGGCGGAGACCTTTGGCAATCTCTGCCAGTTCTAGATGAGGCTAAACCCCCGCAAGTGTTTTTGGGGTTATAGCGGGCAAGTTCTTGGGATTCATGGTGACACAGCGAGGGATCGAGGCAAACCCTGATAAGGTCTGAGCCCTCCTCGACATGAGGCCCCCAGCCAACACTAAGGAAGTGCAGCGTTTGACGGGAGAGTGGCAGCTCTGAGTTGTTTCCTATCCAAGTCAGCGGAGAGATGCATGCCTTTCTTCAAAGCCCTACGCCCTACGCAAGGTCAACGGTTTCGAGTGGACAAAAGAGTATCATAAAGCCTTCGAAGAGCTAAAGGAGTTCCTGTCTACTCCGTCGTTACTGTCCAAGCTGCGCGGTGGGGAGGAGCTCTTCCTCTACCTCATGGCATTCTCCGAGGTGGTCAGCTCTGTGCTCGTCGCATAGATATGATGGGATGCAAAGTCCGATCTATTACACTAATAAGGTGCTTCATGACATGGAGATCAGGTATTCCAAAACTAAAAAGATTATTTTTACCTTAATCGTCTTTGCTCAGCATTTCAGGCCCTACTTCCAAGCCCATCTGATCGTGATGCTTACGAACCAGCCACTCAGAGTGATCTTGTCTCATCTGATACCTCCGGTCGGCTGAAAAATGGACCATCAAGCTGGGAGAATTCAACCTGTCATTTCGGCAAAGGTTGGCCATGAAGTCCCAGGTATTAGCTAACTTCTTGGTCGAGTGCACTTGGACCGAGGAGCAATCGGAGGAGCTCCACTCAGCGTCCTCAGACATGATGGCCAAGGTAGGGAGAGAGGATCATATCTTCCTTGTGGATGGCACATCGAATTCCCAGGGGAGTGAAGCCGGACTCATCCTAGCGAGCCCAGAGGGAGAAGCAATGGAGTATGCCCTTCGATTCCTTTTCCCTGCCACCAACAATCAAGCAGAATATGAAGCCTTGCTAGCAGAATGAAGCTAGCCAAGGAAGTCGGAGTAAAGCATCTCAGAGCCTTCATTGACTCCCAACTTATCTCTAGACAGGTCACTGGAGAGTATGAGGCCTGAGATTCCATTATGTCCTATTATCTGAGTAAGGTCTAATTATAGGCCTCCCTTTTTGCTTATTGTAGTGTCAGTTACATTCCCAGGGATGAGAATCAAGGTTGTCAATTTCGTTTCGGATTATGTTTCGGTTTAGCTTATGAAACAAAATATTTCGGTATCGGACTGGTGCTTCGTTTCGGAATATATATATATATATATAAAAAAATTTATTCATAATTCATATTCTTTATAAATAATAATAATATAAAAATAAAGAGTTTAAGTTTTTAAGAGTTTGAAATATATATATATAATAAAAAAATTATTCATAATTCATATTCTTCATAAATAATAATAATATAAAAATAAAGAGTTTGAGTTTTTAAGAGATGCGACCGTGGGGATAGGGTAACTAGAATTTTTTTTGTTATTATATATATATATTTAAAATAGGGATAGGGTAACTAAGATTTTTTTAATATTATATATATATTAAAATGATTATGAAAGGTTTAATAATTATAAATTAGTCTCCAAAATATATTTTACGAAACGGCCAAAATATACCGAAATGGCCGAAATACGCCGAAACGCACCGAAACGGCCGAAAAATCTTCCGAAATGAAACGTAGTACTTATCTTTTCGGATAAGCTACTGAAACGAAACGTCTCGGCCGAAACGGCCGAAACGAAACGAAATTGACAACTTTGATGAGAATGCCAAAGCAGACATGTTTTCCCGTTTGGCCACCTTGGACGATGGGGCTTTGGGAGGACATACATGGAGCATCTGAAAGTCCCGAGCATCGAAGCCATCGAGGAGGCCCTGCTTGGATGGATGCTTATGTCCGATACCTTACCGATGGCACCCTCCCCGAGGATCCAGCAGAGGCCAAGCTGCTCAAATGGCGAGCCCCCAAGTTTCTGATACTGAATGGGCAGCTGTACCGAAGGTCCTTCTCATACCCAATTCTTAAGTGTGTTGGCCTACGGATGCTGATTACATCCTCTGTGAGATCCTTGAAGGCATCTGTGGGAGCCACCAGGGGGCAGAGTGCTGCATACAAGGCTCTGCACCAGGGGTATTACTAGCTCACAATGAAGGAGGACGCCATCGAGTTGGTTCGAAGATACGATAGCTGTCAGCGACATGCCAACATCCAGTGATAACCAACCTCCCAATTGAGCCCCCTGGCAGCCCCATGGCCCTTTGCTTAGTGGGGGATGGACATCCTATGATCATTCCCCCCGGCCTTCGGCCAGCGTAGGTTCTTGCTAGTTGCCATCGACCACTTCACCAAATGGGTTGAAGCCAAACACTAGCGAAGATCACCGAGAACAAGGTGAGATCCTTGTTCTGGAAGTCCATTATCTGTCAATTTGGGTTGTCCCATACCCTCATCACCGACAATGGCCGACAATTCGATAACGCTCCCTTCAGACGATTCTGCACTGGGCTGGGCATCCATCAGCGGTTTACCTCCATCAGTCATCCCCAAACCAATGGGACGGCCGAGGTGACAAACCGCACCATCCTCCAGGGGCTCAGAGAGCGGCTAGATGACTTCAAAGAAAGATGGGTGAAGGAGCTGCCCAATGTACTATGGGCCTATCACACGACGCCGCAGGCTCCCACCAGAGAGACCCCCCTCAGCCTCGTGTTCGGGTCTGAGGCTGTCATCCCTATGGAGATTGGCATCCCGAGTCCTTGGGTGGAGTCATATGATAAGGAGAGTAACTTGAGCCGACTGTGATCCAACCTCGACCTCATCGGGGAGGTGTGCGATCGAGCGCGGCTTAGGATGGCTGCCTATCGCCAGCAAGCCACCATGTACTACAACACTCGTGTCTGCCCAGAGCATTCCTGCCAGGGACCTGGTCCTCAGGCAGGCCGAGGTCTTGAAGCCAATAGGAAGGAGGTAAGCTATCACCGAATTGGGAAGGATCCTACCAGCTCACCGAGGCCCTCCACCACGGAGCATACCGAATTGAGGGACTTGATGGGAAGCCACTCCCCCGAACTTGGAATTCTAACAACCTCCGTCAGTACTATCGGTAATGTACATCAACATTTGATTATGAATTTGAATATTTCATTCTTTCATAAACTTGAATAACTCAGCCTTTCGGCTAGTAAGATATGTTCGAGTATCTCACCTTTTCAGCCCAAAGCCCGACTCTAGTCGGCACCGAAAGCCCTAAGCTAGCTCGGCACCTAAAGCCTGACTCCGGTGGCACTGAAAGCCTAGGGCCAGCTCAGCACCGAAAGCCCGAGGCCAGCTCGGCACCAAACCCGACTCCGTGGGCACCGAAAGCCCAAGGCCAGCTCGGCACCCAAAACTCAACTCCGATCGGCATCGAAAGTCCAAGGCCAGCTCGGCACCAAAGCCCGACTCTGGTCAGCACTGAAAGCCCAAGGCCATCTTGGCACCAAAGCTCGACTCCGATCGGCACTAAAAGCCCGAGGCTAGCTCAGCACCAAAGCCTGACTCCGATCTGCACCAAAGCCCGAGGCCGGCTCAGCACCAAAGCCCGACTTCGGTCAGCACCGAAAGTCCAAGGCCAGCTCGGCACCAAAGCCTGACTCTGTTCAGCACCGAAAGCCCAAGGCGGCTCGGCACCAAAGCTCGACTCCAATCGGCACGAAAGCCCAAGGCCGGCTTGGCACCAAAGCTCGACTCCGATTGGCACCAAAAGCCCAAGGCCGGCTCGGCACCAAAGCCCGACTCTGGTCAGCACCGAAAGCCCGAGGCCAGCTCGGCACCAAAGCCCAACTCGATCGGCACTAAAAACCCAAGGTCGGCTCGGCACCAAAGCCTGACTCCGATTGGCACTGAAAGCCCAAGGCCAGCTCGGTACCAAAGCCAACCCCGGTCAGCACAGAAAGCCCGAGATTGGCTCACTTAATGTAACATCCTGAAAACCTTATAATTTATTGAATATATTAATGACATTTTTTATTTAAAATAAAAGTCAGAGAGTTTCAGTGAAGTGTGGGTATGTTGGCCTTTTGATAAATGAAAAGATATAAATTTTGGAGCAAACGAATGTATTTTTGTGTGCTAATGAGTTTGATTTAAGAAATTGAGAGATTTAAGTTTTAATAGGCTTAAATCATAAGAAAAATCAAGATTAGTTTGAGTTTTATCCTTAAATATGTTTTTAGTATTTAGAGTCGACTCTAATTGGAGTGGAGTTGACTCTGGCACGGTTTTGAACTTCCGGCACGCTTTGGAGTCGACAGCTACAGAGGGGGAGTCGACACCTACAGAGAAAAATAGAAGGTTAATATTTCTGCAGTAATATTGGAGCCGACACCTATTTTTGCTGGAGCCGACACCAAATCTGTTGGAGCTGACTCTAAGACGAAAGATTTTCTGGGTTAAATCTAAAAATTTCATATCTATTTCGTTTTAAGTCCAATTTGAGTGTCGTTTGAACCGTTGGATTTCTAAAATCGAGCTCTTCAAGTTGGTAAAGCCTTTTCTTAGAAATATTATATAAAAGTATCAATTTAAGTAAAAAATAATAATCTGGGCTATAAATTGATTAAAAAATATTATATCGGGGCAAAATGGAAAAGGCTCGATGTCAATTACTAATTATGTTAAGGGTAATTTGGGAAAGAAAATCTAAGGACAAACTATCATGGTTTGAGTGAGCCATGTGTTTTTCAAAAAGTGTGTATTAAGAGTGTTTAAGGCAAAATAGGAAATTGGCATGCCTTAGCCCTGAAGTTACCCATGACTTGGCCCCCAAGTCATTAGAGAAAAAGGAAAAATGTGGGTTCAGCCAGAGAAAAGAAGAAGAAAGAAAGAAAGAGAGAAAGAAAAAAGAAAGAAGAGAGAGAAGAAGAAGAAGAAGAAGAAGAAGAGAGAAAGAGGAAGGAAAGAGAAGCTTGGGGTTTGTGTTTGACTCCAGGTAAGCTATAACTTCCCTAGATCTTGCTGACTTTAGATTTTCTTAGATTATTATATTTTTAGGTAATAGTGAAGTAACCTTGAGTAGAAAAAGGGTGGAAGAAAATAATGAGATATTAGAGGATAGAGCATGTATGCACGCATGGTTTCGTGGAAAACCTCGTGTGGAGGTAATCCTAATAGCTATCATATTTGTATGTTGACGTAGGTCAAGAAGGTTATTTCAGGGAGCCGAATACCGGAGTTGAGTACCAGTTGAGGAGTAACCTGCTAAGGTAAGTGGTTTCTCATCTAACAATGAAAAGTTAATTTGAGCTAGTATAATGAGACTAATACCAGTTGTGGTATGTTATGTTTAGTAGAGTGTTATGTATGTTTTAAATTTGAGAAATGAGAACCTAGTACATGATATTCTGATACATGAGTTTTGAGCATGAGTTTTAAGCATAAAGAAATAAGCTTGAGTTTTGAGCATGAGTTTTAAGCATAAAGAAATAAGCATGAGTTTCAAAAAGGGGATGGTTGATGTATACATGGCATAATTGCATGATAAAGTTTTACAAATGATATATTTTGATGTATGTATCATATTGAGCATCAGGCAGCTATGGGGCTGATCACCCTTTAGACTGTACTATAGCATGAGCATTGCACACTACTATTGAGCCGAACCTCCTTGCGAATTGATCGTACGATAAACTTCGAAATCAGGGGTGAGTGCACGCTTGACCAGGCCAGTGGGGCAGGTTGTAAGCAGCCCGTGGGGGCATGAATCATAGCTTAGTGGAGCTGGTTACTATATAGCCCGTGGGGGCAGAGAGAAAATCTGAAGTTCCAGGGTTAAAGGACAAAGCACTTTGCCGGGTGAACTGCACGGGTAAGGGTGCTATTTGTGCGGGGATCCTGTTGCTAGTCACGCACCCGATGAGAATACACCTGCAGGAGGACGACTGTAGGGTGGTACCTCAGAGGCATTACACACACAGCCCAGTATCATGAGATTTAAAAGCATATATTGTGATATAAAAAGAGCCAGTGGGCCAAGTAATTATCCCAAGAGGGAGAGTTTACATGAGATGCCAGTGGGCAAGCATATTCCGATGGAAATCTGAGAATTTAATAAAGAAAGTCTGGGCTGTAGATAAAGAATGCATATCGTCATATTGTAATGCATGGATTTTTATCTTAATGAGTTATCTTTCAGTGGAAAGTTATTGTAGAGTATTTCAGTACTGGTATATTATTTGAAGAATAAGCTACATTTTACTTTATCTGATATCATGTTAAAAATATACTTTGAGTTATATAAGCTACATAGTATCAGCATATGGTTATAATGTGAGGTTATGGTTCTCTATTTCTCCATAGTTAGATGGTTATCCAGTCACTGGACTTAGGTCTCACCCTCTATGATTAAAATTTACTTTCAGATCAGTGAGTATTTCTGCCAGGATCATAGGATAAGTAGGACCGGACCTTAGCTGGTGAAGCTTGCTTGGATGCAAGGGGTGTAGATGATAGCCATGTATATTGAGTTAGTATGGGGTGATATTATATATTTGTATATGTGTATGTGTACAGTGAGAAGTTGTGATGTATTAGACTTCTTTGAATATAAATACGAGACTTATGTTTTGGAGAAAATTAAAGTGTGATATATGTACTTATGATTTTGATATCGATTGTGAATGTGATCTTATAAACTGCTTGAGGAATGTCATGAAAAATATTATCTGAGCAGGTTGATTCCAAGTATTGATTTGAGTGATGTGCATATATAATTAAGATGATAATAAAAAGTTTTTAACATGATGTATTTTCGTGTGTCTGCCACTTATGATAATTAGTTGGGATTCTCTAGCTTTTTATGGAGCGCTACATAAAGACTAGCAAAACTCTATCCGATTACTATAGGTATGCAGGTGTGCTGTTGGTGGCCCCAGAGAGAAGGGGGAGCTGACAAGTTTTGGTATCAGAGCCCTAGGTTATTAGGTCCTAGGGGAATAAGTATGAGTATGAGTCTAGGATGATTGCATGATTATGATTATAGTTATTGAATGATGAAACTGATGTAATGAATATTGTCTTGTAGGACGATTACTACAAAGACATCTAGAGAGACAGAGCAATCCTCAGGCAGGGATAGAAGCAAAGGTCAAAGTAGACTCAGAAGGTCAGTTAGAAGAAGTCAAATTGATAGAATGGCTTCTAGTGATTCCACCGAGCCAGTATCTAATGAGGCTAGGGTGAGGGCATCTTTAGAGCATATGCCAGAGTCTTCTTCACAGTCTATTACCCTTGTGCCAGTGGACCCATCTTGGGCACAGACTCAGGGACCTAGTATGCCAGAGTTGGTAGGATGATTACTCAGGCTGTGGTAACAGCTGTGGGTGCTAGTTCTAGCCTTTCCATCTAAAAATTTGGAGGTTGTGAGGAATGTGGAAAGAGCCAGAAAGTTGGGGGCTCTGAAGTTCCGGGGAACTACTGATCCTATTCAGGCCGGGGCATGGCTACAAAGGATCGAGATGGTATTTGATGTGATGGGATGCTCTGAGGAGCAGAGACTAGGTATTGCCACCTTTTTACTGGAGGGTAGAGCCCAGAGTTGGTGGAGATCTATTTATAGCAGGCAGCCCCAGGGAGTGGAGTTGTCATGGAAAGATTTTAGAAGAGAGTTTCATCAGCAATATTATTCTGAGATTTATAGGGATCAGAAGAGAAGGGATTTTCTTAGTCTGACCCAGGGGAGAATGTTTGTGGCAGATTATGAAGCCACTTTTGTTGAGTTATCTCAGTTTGCTAGGGCCTTGGTGACTGATGAGAGGAAGAGATGCGACTATTCCAGGATGGATTGAATCTCCCTATTAAAGCCAAGATCCGTATGCATACCTATAATAGTTATTCTGAGTTGGTGCAGGGAGCACTCAAAGCCGAGGAGATTGAAAA
>UESW01001473.1:341408-452206 GCA_900491605.1 Calamus simplicifolius
CCAGGGAACTACTGATCCTATTCAGGCCGGGGCATGGCTGCAGAGGATCGAGAGGTATTTGATGTGATGGGATGCTCTGAGGAGCAGAGACTGGTATTGCCACCTTTTTACTGGAGGGTAGAGCCCAGAGTTGGTGGAGATCTATTTATAGCAGGCAGCCCCAGGGAGTGGAGTTGTCATGGAAAATTTTAGAAGAGAGTTTCATCAGCAATATTATTCTGAGATTTATAGGGATCAGAAGAGAAGGGATTTTCTTAGTCTGACCCAGGGGAGAATGTCTGTGGCAGATTATGAAGCCACTTTTGTTGAGTTATCTCAGTTTGCTAGGGCCTTGGTGACTGATGAGAGGGAGAGATGCGACTATTCCAGGATGGATTGAATCTCCCTATTAAAGCCAAGATCCGTATGCAGACCTATAATAGTTATTCTGAGTTGGTGCAGGGAGCACTCAAAGCGAGGAGATTGAAAAAGAATATATGAGTAGGAGGCAGGATAGAATGAAAAGAAGTGCTCCTAGTTATTCTTCTGCTCCGGAGGGACTCAGCCATTTAAGAAACCCCAGAGGACTGGACATTTTATTCTGGTTTTAGAGCCCCTGGTGATGTGGGCAGGGGATCGATATCTGTGTCAGCATCTAGCCCAGCCCAAAGAAAGCCTTATGGGGGTGTGCCTCAGGTTGCCACCAGCAGGGTGTCTGGTGATGTAGGGGAGCAGGGTCGTCCTTCTGGTGGAAGAAATATACCTCCATGTAATGTATGTGGGAGACTTCATTTGGGAGAGTGTAAGAGGGCAATAAGGGATGTTATATTTGTGGTGATCTAGGTCACCTGAAGAGAGATTGCCCTAGGAGAGGGCAGCAGGCTGGGGGCTTCCTCAGGGGCCAGTAATGCCAAGGGGACAGCCTGGTAGAAGAGGTGACAGTAGTGTTGTGGCTTCAGCCAGTCAGGTGGGGCCTAATGTTAATCAGCCAGGAGGGTCATCCAGTGTCCCAAGGGCCGAGGCCAGAGTGTTTGCCATGACCAGGCAGGAGGCTCAGATTGATCCTGATGTGGTGACAGGTATGCTACCCATCGATAATCATGATGCTTATATTTTAATTGATTCTGGATCTACGCATTCATTTATCTCATGTGAGTTTGCTAAGCATCTAGTTAGAAATGTGGGCCAGTTGGGTAGCCAGTTGGTAGTATCTATGCCCGTAGGGAGGCCTTTTATAGCAGACCAAGTGTATAGAGGCTGTGATATTTCTGTGGAGGGTCAGAAATTAGCAGCAGATTTGATTCCTTTGAGATTGAAAGAGTTTGATGCCATTTTGGGAATGGATTGGCTATCTGTGCATAGAGCCAGAGTAGATTGCTTGAGGAAGGAGGTGATGTTACAAACTTCTGATGATAGAGAGATCTGTTTGTTGGAGATAGGAGGGGGTTGCCCTCAGGAGTGATTTCAGCCTTGTCAGCCAATAGAATGCTAGCAAAAGATGTGAAGCCTATTTAGCTTGTGCAGTAAGCCTAGAGGGCAATGGTTTAGAGCTGATGGATATCCCTGTGGTAAGGGATTTTTCAGATGTATTTCCTGAGGAGCTGCCAGGGTTACCTCCTGACAGAGGATTTGATTTCAGTATAGATCTAGCTCCAGGTACCAGACCAATAGCCAGGGCACCTTATAGAATGGCTCCAGTTGAATTGAAAGAATTGAAAAGTCAGTTACAGGAATTATTGGATAAAGGGTTTATTAGACCCAGTATATCGCCATGGGGTGCACCAGTGTTGTTTGTGAAGAAAAAGGATGGTACCTTGAGATTGTGTATAGACTATAGACAGTTAAACAAGGTGACCATTAGAAACAATTATCCATTGCCAAGGATCGATGATTTGTTTGATCAGCTGCAGGGGGCAGTAGTGTTTTCAAAGATTGATATGAGATCTGGGTATCATCAATTGAGAATAAAGAATGAGGATATATCTAAAACTGCTTTCAGGACCAGATATGGTCATTATGAGTTCTGGTGATGCCATTTGGCTTGACAAATGCTCCAGCTGCTTTTATGGGTCTGATGAATCAAGTATTTCAAGAGTATCTAGATAAATTTGTGATAGTATTCATTGATGACATCTTGATTTATTCTAGAAGTAGTGAAGAGCATGAACAGCATCTGAGGACAGTTTTGCATATTAAGAGAAAAGCAATTATATGCAAAGTTTAGTAAAAGTGAATTTTGGCTGGATGAGGTAAAGTTTTTGGACATGTCATTTCAGCCGAAGGTATTATGGTAGATCCTCAAAAGATTGAAGCTATAGTGAATTGGGTATCACCTACCAATCAGACTGAGGTGAGGAGTTTCTTGGGGCTAGCAGGATATTATAGAAGATTTATAGAAAATTTCTCGATTTTGGCTTCTCCTATGACTAAGCTGCTTAGAAAGAATATCAAGTTTGATTGGTCTAATGAATGCCAGAAGAGTATGGATGAATTGAAAAAGAGATTAACCTCAGCCCCAATTCTAATACTCCTGATAGTGCCAGTGATTATGTGATCTATAGTATGCTCATTGAAGGGTTTGGGGTGTGTTTTAATGCAGAATGGAAAAGTGGTGGCTTATATATCTAGACAGTTGAGATCCCATGAAAAGAATTACCCACCCATGATTTGGAGTTAGCTGCTGTTATATTTGCATTGAAAGTTTGGAGGCACTACTTGTATGGAAGAAGGTGCCAGATATTTACTGATCATAAGAGCTTGAAATATATTTGACCCAGAAGGAATTGAATTTAAGGCAGAGAAGATGGATTGAATTGATTAAAGATTATGATTGCACTATTGAGTATCACCCAGGGAAAGCTAATGTTGTGGCTGATGCCTTGAGTCGGAAGTCTATGGCCACATTAGCTTTATTAGAACAGTACAGCTACCCTTGATGATTGAGTTAAAAGTTAGATGCAGAGCTAGCTATAGAAGAATCAGGAGCCTTGTTGGCTACTTTCAGGGTGAGACCCAGATGCTAGAGGAAATAAGAGAAGCTCAGCTGTTAGATCTACAGTTGCTTAAAGCTAGAGATTTAATTCAGAGTGGGTCTCAGTCAGAGTTTTCTGTTAGAGGTGATGGGTGTTATTATTCAAGGGCAGAGTTTGTGTTCCAGCTGTGGAATCAGTGAAAGATCAGATTTTAAAGGAAGCACATAGCTCAGCTTATTCAATGCATCCAGGTAGTACTAAGATGTATAGAACTATCAAACAGAATTACTGGTGGAATGGTATGAAAAAGGAGATAGCTGAGTATGTATCTAAATGTTTGGTGTGTCAGCATATTAAGGCTGAACATCAGTGTCCAGCTGGCAAGCTTCAGCCTCTATTTGTGCCAGAGTGGAAATGGGAGCATATAACTATGGATTTTGTTGTAGGACTCCCAAAGACCAGAAGGGGCAATGATGCTATTTGGGTGATAGTTGATAGATTGACTAAGTCTACTCATTTTCTGCCTATTAAGATTGTCTTTACCTTGGATAGATTAGCAGAATTATATGTGCATGAAATTGTGAGTAGGCATGTGTGCCAGTATCTATAGTATCAGATAGAGATCCAAGGTTTACATCTCAATTTTGGGCAGAATTACAGAAAGCTTTGGGGACTAAATTGAGGTTCAGTACAGCATTTCATCCCCAAACTGATGGTCAGTCAGAGAGAACCATCCAAACACTGGAGGATATGTTGAGAGCTTGTGTCATGGAATTTTCTGGTAGCTGGGATGATCATCTGCCTTTAGTAGAGTTTGCTTACAATAACAGCTACCATTCTAGCATTGATATGGCACCATATGAGGCCTTATATGGGAGAAATATAGAACTCCAGTGTGTTGGGATGAGGAGGGAGAGAGAAGGCTGTTAGGCCCCGAGTTAGTACAGCTTACAGCAGATCAAGTTAAAATCATAAGAGCTAAATTAAAGGGGCCCAGGATAGACAGAAGAGCTATGCAGATAAAAAGCATAGAGGGGTAAAATTTGAGGTTGGAGATAGAGTTTTCTGAAGGTATCTCCTTGGCAAGGTATTATGAGATTTGGAAAGAAAGGCAAGTTGAGCCCAGGTATATTGGACCTTATAAATTCTAGAAAGAGTTGGGACACTAGCTTATAAATTGGCTTTACCTCCAGAGTTATCTCAGATTCACAACGTATTTCATGTATCAATGCTTAGGAGGTATGTGCCGGATTCCTCTCATGTGATTCAGTCTGAGACTATATAGTTACAGGGAGATTTATCATTTGCAACGGAACCAGTGAAGATCTTGAGTAGGGAGATTAAGCAACTCCCAGTAAAAGAATTCCATTAGTTAAGGTGCAATGGTTAAATCATCAAAAGAGGAGGCTACATGGGAGCGAGAGGATGAGATGAGATTGAAGTACCCCCATCTATTTGAAAATATATCTAGCTAAATTTTGAGGACAAATTCTTAAGAGGGAAAGAATTGTAACATCCTGAAAACCTTAATTTATTGAACATATTAATGGCATTTTCATTTGAAATAAAGTCAGAGAGTTTCAGTGAAGTGTGGTGTGTTGGCCTTTTGATAAATGTAAAGAGAAGAAATTTTGGAGTAAACGAGTGTATTTTTGAGTGCTAATGAGTTTGATTTAAGAAATTGAGATTTAAGTTTTAATAGACTTAAATCACAAGAAAAATCAAGTTTAGTTTGAGTTTTATCCTTAAATGATGTTTTTAGTATTTAAAGTCGACTCTAATTGGAGTGGAGTCGACTCTGGCACGGTTTTGAACTTCCGGCGCTTTGGAGTCGACCCCTGCAGAGGAGGAGTCGACACCTACAGAAAAATAAAGGTTAACATTTCTACTGTAATTTGGAGCCGACACCTATTTTTGCTGGAGCCAACACCAAATCTGTTGGAGCCGACTCTAAGACGGAAGATTTTCTGGGTTAAATCTTGAAAATTTCATATCTATTTCGTTTTAAGTCCGATTTGAGTGTTTTTGAACGTTGGATTTCTAAAATCGAGCTCTTCAAGTTGGTAAAGCCTTTTCTTAGAAATTATATAAAAGTATCAATTTAAGTAAAAAATGATAATCTAGGCTATAAATCGATTAAAAATATTATATCAGGGGCAAAAAGGAAAAAGGCTCCGATGTCAATTGCTAATTATATTAAGGGTAATTTGAAAAGAAATCTAAGGGCAAACTATCATAGTTATGAGTGAGCCATGTGTTTTCAAAAAGTATGCATTAAGAGTGTTTAAGGGAAAATAGGAAATTGGCATGCCTTAGCCCTTAAGTTACCCATGACTTGGCCCCCAGTCATTAGAGAAAAAGGAAAAACATGGGTTCAGCCAGAGAAAAGAAAGAAAGAAGAAAGAGAGAAGAGAGAAGAAAAGAGAAGAAGAGGAAGAAGAAGAAGGATAAAGAAAGAGGAAGGGAAAGAGAAGCTTGGGTTTGTGTTTGACTCCAGGTAAGCTATAGCTTCCTAGATCTTGCTGACTTTAGATTTTCTTAGATTATTATTTTGAGATAATAGTGGAAGTAACCTTGAGTAGAGAAAGGATGAAAGAAAATAATGAGATATTAGAGGATAGATCATGTATGCATGCATGGTTTCATGGAAAACCTCGTGTGGAGGTAATCCTAATAGCTATCATATCTGTATGTTGACGTAGGTCAAGGTTATTCCAGGGAGCCAAAATACCGGAGTTGAGTACCAGTTGAGGAGTAACCTGCTAAGGTGAGTGGGTTTCTTATCTAACAATGAAAAGTTAATTTGAGCTAGTATACTGAGACTAAAACCTAGTTGTGGTATGTTATGTTTAGTAGAGTATTGTGTATATTTTAAATTTGAGAAATGAGAACCTAGTACATGATATTCTGATACATGAGTTTTGAGCATGAGTTTTAAGCATAAAGAAATAAGCTTGAGTTTTGAGCATGAGTTTTAAGCATAAAGAAATAAGCATGAGTTTCAAAAAGGGGATGGTTGATGTATACATGGCATAATTGCATGATAAAGTTTTACAAATGATATATTTTGATGTATGTATCATATTGAGCATCAGGCAGCTATGGGGCTGATCACCCTTTAAACTGTACTATAGCATAAGCATTGCACACTACTATTGAGCCGACCCTCCTTGCGAATCGATCGTACGATGAACTCAAAATCAGGAGTGAGTGCACGCTTGACCAGGCTAGTGGGGCAGGTTGTAAGCAGCCCGTGGGGCATGAATCATAGCTCAGTGGAGCTGGTTACTATATATAGCCCGTGGGGGCAGAGAGAAAATCTGAGTTCCAGGGTTAAGGAACAAAGCACTTTGCGGTGAACTGCACGGGTAAGAGATGCTATTTGTGCGGAGATCCTGTTGCTAGTCACGCATCCGATGAGAGTACACATGCAGGAGGGCAACTGTAGGGTAGTACCTCAGAGGCATTACATACACAGCCCAGTATCATGAGATTTAAAAGCATATATTGTGATATAAAAGGGCCAGTGGGCCAAGTAGTTATCCCAATAGGAAGAGTTTACATGAGATGCCAGTGGGCAAGCAGATTCCAGTGGAATCTGAGAATTTAATAAAGAAAGTCTGGCTGTAGATAAATAATGCATATCTTCATATTGTAATGCATGGATTTTTATCTTAATGAGTTATCTTTCGTGGAAAGTTATTATAGAGTATTTTAGTACTGGTATATTATTTGAAGAATAAGCTACATTTTACTTTATCTGATATCATGTTAAAAATATACTTTGAGTTATAAGCTACATAGTATCAGCATATGGTTATAATGTGAGGTTATGGTTCTCTATTTCTCCATAGTTAGATGGTTATCCAGTCACTGGGACTTAGTCTCACCCCTCTATGATTAAAATTTACTTTCAGATCAGTGAGTATTTCTGCCAGGATTGTAGGATAAGCAGGACCGGACCTTAGCTGGTAAAGCTTGCTTGGATGCAAGGGGGTGTAGATGATAGCCATGTACATTGAGTTAGTGTGGGTGATATTGTATATTTGTATATATGTATGTGTACAGTGAGATGTGGTATGTATTAGACTTATTTGAATATGGATACGAGACTTATGTTTTGGAGAAAATTTGAGTGTGATATATGTACTTATGATTTTGATATCGATTGTGAATGTGATCTTATAAACTGCCTGAGGAATGTCATGAAAAATGTTATCTGAGCAGGTTGATCCTTAGTATTGATTGAGTGATGTGCATATATAATTGAGATGATAATAAAAAGTTTTTAACAGGATGTGTTTTCATGTGTCTGCCACTTATGATAATTAGTTGGGGTTCTCTAACTCTTTATGGAGCGCTACATAAAGACTAGCAAAACTCTATCCGATTACCATAGGTATGCAGGTGTGCTGTCGGTGGCCCCAAAGAGAAGGGGGAGCTGACACCTAAGGACCGACCCTAGCCAATGCTAAAGCTCTGACGATAGATCGGAGCTATAAACCTTGCAAGGCCAACACCCCGAGGTCGATCTTAAGTTTTTGCAAAGGCAAGTTTTATAGCCAGCCTCAACACTTTCCCTAGGATCCGGTCCCATACGGCAACAAAGTCCCAGATTGCTAATGGCGAGCGGACGAATACTATGACCCCACCAGGACTAGTGTAGCCCTATCAGGGATCCTACAAATGTGGACTTAAGTAGAAAATACACTACTTTGAGCTAAGTATTCGGAGAGTCTTCAAAACAAAATTTCAAGAAAAGACTCAGGTCGGACTTTGATACAATAATAGAAATAAAAGAAAAGGTGCAGGAGTGGGCCCTCAAGCATCGGCTCGCGCGGGTTCACCATCAGTCGACTCCTCCAGCTCCTCGAAGGCATCGGGCTCAAGGTCATTGAGGCTGGCGACACCAATGACCCGCACGGCCTTCTCCTTCCCATGACGGAAGCCCTGGAGGTAGGCATCGGCAGAGCCCTTTGCCACCTCTTTGGTAAAAGCGGTGAAGCCCCGAAAGCGATCCACAGTCTTTGCTGCCGCCATCTTCACCGCCACAACCCTTTCCTCAGCGGCTCGTGCTCTCAGAAGGGCATCGCTTGCTTGGGCGGCAGTGTCGGCGGCCTGGGCATCGGCCATCCGGGTGATCTCTTCGGCATTTTCAGCCCAGCCCACCCCAGCTCGGCCTCAACGGTGCGGGAACACCCCAGGTTGGTCGCTCCCTGTCGCCGTTCTCCTCGACCTTTTCCTGGAATAGCTCTAGGGTCCTCTTGGCCTCCTCGGCCTCCCTTTGGGCCGCCCCCAGCGCCCTCTCGGTCACCTTCGCCTCTCTTTGGGCCACCTCCAGCATGCTCTCGGCCTCCCTTCGGGCAGCCTCCAGTGCACCCTCAGCCTCCTCGGCCCTAGCCATGGCAGCCAAGGTTGCCTAGTGGGCGCGGTGGCTCTGAAGGGCAGTGTCCCTCAATGCTGACAAGGAGTTCACCGCCTGCACAAAAGCCTTTGTTAGTGCACAATGAAGCAAAAAAAAAAATCTGAGTGGGGTAAAAGAGGAACTTACCCATAAATGCACCACGAAGGCGTCTTGAAGGATAACGGGGGTTTCCAATTGGCTGAACTCCACTTGGAGCTTCGATAGACAAACCCTGGCCATCAGTCGCTCAGCGGTGTGACCATTATATGCAAGGGACACTCGAGGGGGGTCCGCCTTGGTCCTCCCCCTGCGGGATCAGCCGAGGCCGAGGGCATGGATGTTGCCCCGAACCCTGGCGGCATTCCTCTACAGCCCCTGCCCGTCGAGACATCCTCTGTAGTTGCTCCCACCGCTACCGCGGTGTCCCTGCTTGTCGGCAGGCCTTCCTCCGATGCTGGCACGGCCCCAGGCTCAGACGGTTCCACACCGAGGGGGGCCGGCTCTGCATTCGGGTGAACCGCCACGGCCCTTGGCTCCTATGGGGGTGTGTCAGTAGTCAAGTCAATCGTCAAGGCAGCCGGTGGGGTGGCCGATGGAGCGGTCGGTGAGGCTGCTGGCTGGATGACTGGTGGGGCAACCTCCTTGCCCGCCTACTGGCCGTCAGATGGGGGAGTAAAGGACTGAGGCCGAGGCCTCTTCTTCGATCCTCCTGCCTCACTCGCAACCCTCCATCTCTTCACGACCACCCTCATTAGCATCTCGGTCGGCGGCTTCATATCTATGCAGGCCAGGGCAGGTCCGAGCCATTCAAAAGAAAAGAGAGGAAAAAGGAAAGAGGAAGAAAAAGACGAGAGGATGGGGGGGAAAGGTTTGTGACTGCTCACTACCGCTCAGAAGCTAGAACAACCACCAGCCCGATTTTTGGCAGAGGTGTAGAAACTACGAAAAAGAGAAACCCTAGCCTCTACGCCCTGGAGGTGACACAGCATCAAGAAACCGCAGATGGTCCGAATGGAATTCAGAACCAACTGCTCGGGCGCCAAGAAGAATAGGTCAAGGAGGTTGGGTGATGAAGGGATGGAGAGGCAGTCGGAGACCCCCCTTGAGGAATACCTCGTACAAGGTGATCCTCCCAGGTCGGAAGGATGTCACCCTATCATCGGGGGTGGGAATGAACAGCCGGACGCTACTCGGAATCCCGTACCAGGCCTTATGGTTTACTAGCTCTTGACCGGTCATGATGGAGGCAGCCCCATTTGGGGATTTCGATCTAACCCTATGTGGAGGACCAGCGGCCACCGGATGACCCCTGATGGAGGCCCGGCCAACGATCCACCGCTGAGACAGAGGAACAAGGTCCTCGGAGGAAGAAAAAGGAGAGGAAGACCACGCAGGTGTGGGGGATGAGGAAGCTCGCACCTGCGAGGAGGACAAATGATCCTCAAGTGGGGCAGAGGATGACCAAGAAGGAGAAGAAGTCATGATGAAGGAAAAACAGGGAAGGATCGGAAGGACTAACCTAGGCAAAGGAGGAAGAACGGCAAGGGAAACAGCAAGGTTCAAGAGAGAGAGGCTCGGGTAAGGTACGGGCTTGAGAATGAAGACGAAGGTCTTAGAAGCAAAGTATCAGGTCTAGCGCCCCCCCCCCCCCTGCTTTACATCATATTTGAATTGTCCCGCCTGGTCCAACAAGCCACGTGCACACCCACTATTGGCGAAGTCGCCTTGACCAACATCCGGCGCGTGGAGCACGCTGTTTATAGCCAGTCATGGGATATCGATAACATTAGCACAATGATGGCAATAATGGCAGTGGCCTTTCCATGGGCTTCGAAAGAACTTCCCCATTTCGAGAAGGATCTTCATGGATCCGACGATAAGGATTGATTGGAGCGAAGGCGTTACGATTCCCCTTACCATCTGCGTTGAAGAGTCTCTACCCCGAGGACACGTGCCTCTCTATGAATGGCGATGCACCAGGATCAGCCATCTGGAGGTTTCGCACCCCTTTCGCCAAGTGGAGAGTGGACCCACATAGTCTCAAGGGTGGGGGGCATCTGATGTGACTGATCAGGCCACGTTAGGGCTAACGGAAGGGGTGATTGATGGAACCTCGGACCCCAAGGTCCCCTCGGCCTCGGACACCAAGGTTCCCCTAGCCTCGGATCCTAAGGTTCCCTCGGCCTCGGACTATAGGTCCCCTCGGCTTCGAGCACCAAGGTTCCCTTAGGCTCGGATCCCAAGGTCCCGTTCAGCTTCAGACCCCAAGTCCCCTCGGCCTCGGACCCCAGGTCCCCTCGGCCTCGGACACCAGGTCCCCTCGGCCTCGGACCCGAAGGTCCCCTTCGACTTCGGACTCCAGGTCCCCTCGGCCTCAGACACCAAGGTCCCCTCGGCCTTAGACTCTAAGTTCCCCTATGCTTCGAATCCCAAGTCCCTCGACCTCGGACTCCAGGTCCCCTCGGCCTCGGACTCCAAGTTTCCCTCGGTCTCAAACTCCAAGGTTCCCTCGGCCTCGGACTGCAATACCACGTGGCCCACTAACTACCTACGACCACCACATGGCCCACTAACCATCTGCAACCGCCTATGGACACTACCCGTTACGACGCACGCCTGACATGACTAGGCCCACCTACCACCTGTGGCGCCACGTCTGGCAGGGGGCTGGCAAGTGGGCCACCTCTGACATGCTCAGTGTTTGTTGTGACCTGTCCTTATTAGCATTGCCGCTATCCACTACCAGATAATAACGTCTCAAAATCAACCACCTTTCAAAAGCGAGTAAAAGGGACCTCCAGACAGGTATAATAACCTTCGCTCACAATGAGAGAAGGGATATGAACTCCAAGTTCTCTAGCTAATTCTTTGAGCTCTTTCTTCACTATTTTTCAAGTTGCTTACTTGAGCGTCGGAGGGTCCCCACCGGTGCAACCGATCCCCAAAGACTTTCTTGTAGGAATCCCGTTGAGGAGGAGGCGTTGGAAGATTCCCTCGTCATCCTAGTGGCCCTCCGAATCCTCTTCGTTACCCGACGTTCGAGGAACGTGATTTGGCGGCAACAAGTCCTACTCTTTTGATTCTCTTAAAACTTCTTTTGCTATATTTTTATGCATCTAGTTATTTTTTTCTACATTAAGTTGGGATCACTATCTATATTTATAGTCATTACTCTTACTAACTTTTTCTTAAATAATTATAGTTTTTTTTCTTTCAAATTTCATCATTTAATTTTTTGATTAATAGTTTTATATTTTACTCTAAATTTTATTTTTATCCATATGTCTACTATCATTATCCTATGGTGTGAAGTTAAATTTTCTCATGGAATAACTTTACAGTTTTTCATATTATTTTATCTATCTTTCTAATTAAGAAAAAATCTATTGACCTTTATTAGATTCACTTTTAAATGTTATTAAATGTTCATCTTTCTTTTTGAAATAAGAGTTTGCTATTATTGTTAATCATACGCCACTGCAAAATCTAATAAGTTCACGCTGACTTCATTTCTATCTCCAAATCCATATCCTTCATGTATTATTCATATTCATCCCTCTATTTATCTACATGTCCATTAAAATCTTCTTCCAAATATATCTTTTCTTCTTATATATTTCTTGCATTACTTCATCTATCTTCCCAAAATTATATCATAGTTTATTGATCTAATCCTACTTGTGGTGCATATGCACTAATTATATTAATTATATTATTCTTGATTATAAGTTTTAGTGATATAATCCGATCTTCTTTCCTAATTACCTTAACAACATATTCCTTAAAATTTTTGTCTACAATTATTCCTACTCCATTTTTATTTTTATATTTTTCAGTGTAATATAATTTATATTCTATATTCTCTATTTCTCTATATATTTTACCTATCCATTTAGTCTTTTGTAAGCATATTATATTTACTTTTCTCCTAATCATAGTGTCCATTATCTTCATAGTTTTATCTGCTAGTGTTCCTATGTTCCATATTGCAACTTTAAGCTGACTATCATGGACTAACATTTTTATCCGTACTCGTCCGTAGTGCAGAACCCTTGCTCACCTATCACCGCACCCAGGCGCCAATGCAGTGCCCCTTGTCCATTTTTCGAAATATCCGGAAGTAGATGCAATGTGTCTCTTAATAGAGACATCATATCCCTTCCCATAGTTTGATTTACCATATTCAGGTTTTAAGAATTCTAACAGAATTTTATGCTGACCGTCACGCAACCCTTCTTTATCCGGACTTAGAACCGACCTTGACGAAGTTTTAATTGTTTAATTCAAGTACTCAACTTTTTTTTTCAAGTAGATACTTGAATTAATCCTTTAATTCAAGTATCTACTTTAAAAAAATCAACATGTCAAATTTTAATTTATAAAAACTTAACTCAACTCAATCCATCTAACCCTTTTCCCAACTACAAAATTTTAATTTCTAAATATTTTAATTTTTTATAAATTAAAATTTTAATTTATAAAAAATAAAATAAACATTTATTTTTTCACTGCCGCTGGGTGAGGCTGCCCCCGTCTCCGGTAGGCTCTTGATGCTTTGAAAGACTTGACCGTCCTTGTGTTCCTCCTCCCGATGCTTTGAAAGACTTGGACCGTCCTTGTGTTCCGCCTCCCTTGGATCCTTCCATACGTGTGGTGTGAATGCTCGGCCGCGCCTTAAAATTCCGTAGCCTCGTTTTCGCCACCTCGGACGGCGAAATTGGGAGGCTTCCTACCCTTCGTATCTTGACGCTGTTTTCCACCAAACCCCTGTCTCCGAGCAGACCGAGTTTAATGCTTGCAGAGCTGAGTAAAGAAGGATCGACGTCAAATAGCGAGAGGTAGCGCCATCTCCATTTAATTCCGATTAATGCCTGAATGATTCCTATTAGACCATAACTAGTCCTCCACGATATTAGCATTAGCCATTGTTTTTAAAAAAAAAAAAAAATACAAAGTCATCGTAATTTAATGCGAGTCAATCCAGTAGATCAAAAATAAAATTTATTTAAGTAATAAGATAATTTTTTTTTATTTTTAAATCTAAAATCCAAAATAATAGGCTACAAAAGCCACCATCCAATTAGCAGCAGAATTAGCATTAGCCACTAGTTGCATGCCGTTGAGTTGCACAAATTATTTTTAAATATTAATTATTTTTAATAATATCATTTTAAAAATTTTGTTTAAAAAGATCAAAGTTGGTGTCTATTTATCTTTCTCTTATATATTTTAGAAACACAATTATATTTATATTAATTTCATATTATTTGATATAATATATTATTATTTTATTTTATTATAATTATTATTAGTAAAATCCCTTGGGCTCGAAAACATCGTTGTTGCTGCAAATTGAAGTTTGAATTATGCCTTGAGCCATTCCATTTGAACTATGTGCAATCGTATTACTAAGAAAGCTCTTAGAGATTGAATCCAACTTTTTCCTCCCCCAATAATACCCTCCCTCCATCCGTCGCAACCGTCGCTATCTTCTTCTTTGGCATTAAGTGGTCCTCTTAATTAAGAGGCTTCACCAATATCAGCTATGATCTCAAAGCAAGTAGAATTACTGTTGATTTAGGCCGTCTCAGGTTATAGAACTTGAAAATATCATTGTGCATCGTGCATAATGAATGATTCATGCATACATACAGTGAAAATATTTTTGTTCTTTCTTCGCGGATATTTTCTCTTATTTCTAAAGGTCATAATTATAAAAGATAATTGAAAATAAAGTTGATTGTTATACAAGTTTTACTATAGATTGAGGATGACAATAATAGTTATTCGTTGAATTTTTTTCTGACAAAAAATGACATTAATATAAAAATATGGATATTTATAACAATAGATTTCTATTAGCTAATAGTTGCCATAGTAATCAAGCTAACTTCTTTTAATATCTGATTTTAATTTAGTAGCATTTGGTATTTGTTGCTTCAGTAGAACATCAAGCTTCAAGGTTATTACCATTATGATTGAATAGTCATGTAATTGAAACATCTTTATAAATTATTTTTTGAAGTAAAATGACAAATTGAAACTTAAAAAGTCTAGTGCAAAGCTATCAGTTCGATCTTCTGTATAAGAAAAGGATGATCATTTTATAACGTCCATAACGGAAGCCAAAAAGGAAAGAGAAAAATAAAAAATAAAAACTATAGTAGACCTTCCTCTTTCTAGTTTACTCAAACCTAGGGCTACAAATAGGTTAGACCATACTTGATCCTATTCATACTTCAATTTATATTTGGGTCATAATTTTGAATTCAGATTCATACTATTTACTGATCGAATCAGATTCATGAAAATAAAAATTAGATCCAATTAGTCATTTGAATCTATTTAGGGTTAAGAATGATTTGAATAAATCCAAAACATTGAGATTTAAGATAAGATTGAACCAATTTGTATTTGCATTTGAGTTAAATATTTAACTATTATTTTATAACTAAAATCTCATAATTAATAATCAAATATAAGTTTATTAAAAATTAAATAAGATTAAAAGGAGCTAACTTAGACTTATAATTTTATTCAAGATTTTTAATTTTATCCAAGTAAATGATTATCCTTAAATTTATAAATTATCATATTTAAAATGTTTATTGATATACTTAAAAGGCATTATAATTAAGAATCCATTAAATTAAATAGCAGTATATGTATTAATATAATTAAGTAAAAAAAAGATGAGAAAAGATCTAATAGTTAAAATAAAGAGAAAAAATAATCTAAATGAAAGTTCATTCAATGAATTGCTAAAGATAATTACAATGAAAAAAAATAAAAATTATATAACTAATATTTATTAATCGAGTTGAATCGAATTTGGATTAGGTTGGATAAAAAAATAAAATTCGAACTGTTTTGATTGAGAATTTAAATTGGATCTAATTTTTAAATTTGATCTAACCCATATGTTTCTAAATATGAACCTAAATAGATCTAATCATATTGAGATTGGATCAAATTAAAAATTAATCTAACCCATTTACAGCTTTACTTGAGCCAGTACTCATTGGAGCAACTACCCATAGCTAAGTAACTCACAACCATGCATTATGGATCTATTGGAATTGTATGTTCTAGAAAAGGGACCTTTCCTTTGACATGGGGTGTTCACATAAGGATAGAATGGGTCATCTGGCCAGAGTTTCTTATCTCACAAATTGTGACCATAATTTTTCTGCTCCATTGTTGTGGTTAGATTGCTGGCTGACCCAAACCTACAGTCATACATCAAAAAAATCTTGAAAAAAAATAAAAATAAAAATCTACAAGGCCCAATACTCTTACCAAACCTCTTTTACATCACTAGAGCGGCATACCGACGGTATCGGTACTGGGTAGCACCAATCCAATCCTTCATAGGGTTTAGGACCCTATGGATGGTACTGATCTTGCAGTGATGAAGGGAGGACAGTTTGGTATGAGGGTTATGCTGGTGATGTGCCCTAGGCCATCAGGATATTTGCTGTCATTTATGGTTTTATCTTTATTTAATAAATCATTTTATTTATCATATTATTATTTATGCTCTTCTAATGTGATAAAAAGGTTTCCTTGAATAGTTTATTCTTCCTTATATCATTAAAGTATGTGACTTAAATAGTGAAACTATAAGGTGATAAGAATACTATTCTAAATTATCCCTAATCATTCATTATATGGAACGATAATGAAGTAAGATTAGTATGTTGGTTAATTGATGATTACATTTTACTGCTCATGGATATAAGATATCAAGTCAACACATAGATACATGTAAAAGTACATTGTATTGGATCGACCCACCATGAGAGTATCATATGGATTATGTTATGAATACTTCTTTTCATGATGTTATTATTTTAGTCCTTTGACCTGATGACACTATGGATCCCTACATAGTGAATTTCATGTTTTGATACGACTCTTCATCATCTTTAACCAGATGATCATAAGACTGTGATTGGATATGGAATAAACTACGTTGAGGGATATGAGTGTTCGTGAAGGAATTTGTCCCTCTCATTAATTTGAGAGAGATATTTTGGTCCCTCTTGAAGAGTGAGACTGAGAAAAGTATATGGCCATGCCCAAATGAATTGATAGAAGTTATCAGTAACATTTGGTTTATTCAGTCAAACTCTGGAATCAAGAAAACTTGTGATTAAACAATCTATGAGTGATGTGATATATGCCTCATACTTAATCACTAAATATCATGTGACAAAGGGACTAGATAATTGACATTCACTAGGTAAAGTCGGATCGACGATCTTCACTCAATTGGGGTAGACATAATGTCTTGCTAGAGACCAATTATGTCTTATGGGCCGGAAAGGGTTTTAGTCCTACTGCCAACATTGAGTGAACCTACAGGGTCGCACACAAGGAATGACGCGTATGGGTTATGGGTTTAATTTATATAAACCCAGCAAAAATTATTTATATATTTATTATTCTTAAGTATTTAAGATTAATAAATATAATAAATAATAATCTTCACTGTTGTGTCTTTTAGGAATCCTAATCAGATTAGGAGTCCCATTAATGAGAAGATGTGTCTTTTAAGAATCCTAATCAGATTAGGAGTCATATTAATGAGAAGACGTGTCTTTTAGGAATCATAATCAGATTAGGAGTCCCATTAATGAGAAGACGTGTCTTTTAGGAATCCTAATTAGATTAGAAATCTCATTAATGAGAAGATGTGTCTTTTAAGAATCCTAATTAGATTAGGAGTCCCATTAATGAGAAGACGTGCCTTTTAGGAATCCTAATTAGATTAGGAATCTTATTAATGAGAAGACGTGTCTTTTAGGAATCCTAAATAGATTAGGAATCCCATTAATGAGAAGATGTGTCTTTTAGGAATCCTAATTAGATTAAGAGTCCTATTAATGAGAATATTCTTTTCTTTGAATAAGATATTTTCATTATAAATAGACGTTGTTGCTCTCATCCAAAATAGACGACACTTGCCGTCAACATTGGATTTGCAAAGAAACTCTGCGCACCAAAATATATGAGAGCCTTTTAGTGAGATTATTCCTGAACTGATCTAGAAGAGTTCTAGAGAGTGCTAGCACACCGAGTCCCATTGTGAAGTGGTCATTCGTATGGATATCGTAGAGGGAGTTGTGGTTTCGTAACGCCTAAAGATCTGTCTCATCAAATATATATATATTACTCACATAAGGTACGATTCTCGTTCCTTAATCAATTAATTAAAACACATGGATCCTTATGGGGATTTAGGTTATTTTTTCGCTACATATCTTTAGTATTAGACCCCTAAATTCTCAACAGTGGTATCAGAGCAGGTTTGGGGATTCAATTAAATTGATTTCATCTGATTATATGGATGTGTGATGCATATTGTTAAACGAGATTATTGTACATGAGATGTGAATGACTCAGTCAAGGTGGGGTTATAATTAGATTGATAGTTGGGTTTTAACAAAGAAACCCTAATTTGCGTGTATGATACGATCTTAAACCCTAATTCTGAATGACTCAGTTAAGCGGGACCGCCGTTGCTCGTAGGGTGTCAAATATGATTTGGTTAATATGAAAAATTTTATGTTACTTGTGTTTTATGTATTATGCATGGTGCATAGCATGGCCCTTTAGACTCATGTGATTGGCAGGTTTATTATGGTTTTGTTGATTACATCGACTTGCGTGTCGATAATTTTATTGTAATTATTTTATCGGCCTGTGTGTTGTTATCTTGATATAATCTATTTATTTCACTACCATAGAATAGACATCATATACTTAACAATAAAGTCCCTCTATTAATATTAAGTCGTAAAAATGCCTCCCATAGTTCGACACCTATCAAGGCTTTGATTGTCTAAATGTAGGTTCTGCCAAAGCATGGTGCATTAGACCATCTTAGTTAGGTAGGGTGGATAAAAGTACTATCCTCACGTTAAAATGATTAGACTTAAATAGGCTATCAAAATGGTTTTGGGCCTATGGCATTAATGGGATTAATGTCGGGACATGTGATGTCAATCCCATAGCAAGAGTTACATATGATGTAATTGGAAAGAAGTTTCCTACCTAAATAACTAGACTTTAAGTGTCATGCCAAAGCTGACTTAAAGTTTAGTAAATATGGATCTTAACTCACTAAGAAATATCGGAAGTTAAAAAGTTTCTGAATTAACATTAGAGGGTTGTTAATTTGATAAAATAGTGAGAATAATTGAAATGGCTTAAATAAAGATATTAACTCTGTAACTCCTTGTATGTAGATCATGACATCAAACAACATATCTAATCTTACTTTGCGATCGGTTCTCGAAAAGGAAAAATTGAATGGCACAAACTTCCTTGACTAGCATCGTAACTTAAGAATTGTTCTTAAGCAAGAAAGGGAGTTGTATGTCATAGACACTCTAATCCCTGATGAACCTGCTGCTGATGCTCCAAGAGATGAAAGAAATGCTTACAATAAGCATAAAGACGACTCTTTGGATGTGACTTGCCTTATGCTTGCTAGCATGGACTCCGAGCTTCAGAAGCAAATGGAGGACATGGAAGCGTATAATATGATTGTACACCTTAAGGAAATGTTCCAAGAGCAAGCAAGACAAGAGAGGTTTGCAGTCACTAAGGCATTGAATGGATACAAAATGACTTCAGATAGCTCTATGAGTACTCATGTGCTCAAGATGAAGAGTTACATTGATAGACTTGAAAAACTTGGTGCTCCACTTAGCAGGGAGTTGGCTACAGATATGATCCTTGCCTCTTACCTCCCAGCTATGACCAATTTGTGATGAATTACAATATGCACCAAATGGATAAGTCTATAATGGAGTTGCATGGGATGCTCAAGAATGCTGAACAAAACATTAAGGCGACTAATAATGTTTTGATGGTTCAAATGGGAAAGAAAAAAAGAGGAGTGGCAAGGACAAAGGCAAAGGCAAAGAAAAAGGTGAGACCAAAGCTAAAAGGCCTAAGCCCCAGCCCAAGCCGAAACAGCCCAAGGAAGGAGTTTGCTTTTTCTGCAATAAACTAGGTCATTGAAAAAGAAATTGCAAACTGTATTTGGAGGATCTGAAAAAGTGGAAGGCTAATGAAGCCACAACCTCAGGTATTTATGTTATACAAGTCAATTTATCTACTTCTACATCATGGGTATTAGATACCGGATGTGGATCTCACATTTATGTAAATGTGCAGGGTCTCAGACAAAGTAGAAAATTGGCTCAAGGTGAAGTGGACCAACGAGTTGCAAATGGAGCAAGAGTTGCTGCATTATCTATAGGATGTTATGAATTACTTTTACCTAGTGGACTTGTTTTGACTTTAAGTAATTGTTACTATGTACCTGCTATGAGCAGTAACATTATTTCAGTTTCGAGTTTAGACAAAGATGGTTTTAAATTTATTATTAAGAATAATTCTATGTCCATCTATGATAAAGACATTTATTATGGTTTTGCTCAATTATTAAATTGGCTCTATGTTCTAAACTTTGATGAAACAAATTACAAGCCTGTTTATAACATTAATACTAAAAGGTTTAAATCTAATGATTTAAATTCTACCTATCTTTGGCATTGTCGCTTAGGCCATATAAATGAGAAGCGCATATCAAAGCTTCATCAAAATGGGCTTTTACATTCATTTGATTTTGAATCATATGAATCATGCGAATCTTGTTTGATGGATAAGATGACTAAGGCTCCTTTCACAGGACAAGGTGAAAGAGCCACAGATTTATTGGCCCTTATACATACCGATGTATGTGGACCATTAAGTTCACCGGCCAGAGGAGGTTATTTGTATTTCATCACTTTTACTGATGATTTCAGCGGGTATGGATATGTATACCTAATGAAATATAAATCCAAATCTTTTGAAATGTTCAAAATATTCAAAAATGAAGTACAAAATCAACTTGGTAAAAATATTAAGATACTTTGATCAGATCGAGGTGGTGAATATTTAAGTCAAGAGTTTTCTGATCATTTTAAAGATTGTGGGATAATTTCACAATTGACTCCTCCAGGAACATCACAATGGAATGGTGTTTCTGAAAGGAGAAATCGAACTTTATTGGATATGGTTCGATCAATGATGAGTCAAATAGATATTCCAGTATCCTTCTAGGGATATGCCCTGGAAACTGCTGCGTTCATATTGAATAGAGTTCCATCAAAATCGATTCAAAAGACACCATATAAGTTGTGGACTGGGAAACCTCCTAATTTATCATTTTTAAAGATATGGGGCTGTGACACTTATGTCAAACGTCAATTGTCTGACAAATTAGCACCCAAATCAGATAAGTGCATATTTGTGGGATATCCTAAAGAAACAAAAGGATACTACTTTTACTACCCATCAGAGAACAAAGTGTTTGTTGCTCGTAATGGTCACTTTTTGGAAAGATAATTTATTTCCAAAAGAACTAGCGGGAGTAAAATTCAACTCGAAGAAGTTCGAAAACCACAAATTTACATGGAACTGATGATAGATGTTCAATCCAACTCACAAGTAGTTGTTGAACTTGAACCACTAACACAAGGGCCACATAGAACTGGTAGAATTCGTCATAAGCCTGAGAGATATGGATTTCTCATTACTGACAATCATGATGTGATGCTCATAGATCAAAATGAGCCTACATGCTACCAAGAAGCTATGAAAGGCCCTGACTCTGAGAAATGGCTTATAACCATGAAGTCAGAAATGCAATCCATGTATGATAATCAAGTATGGACTTTGATTGATCCACCTAATGGTATTAAATCTATTGGGTGTAAATAGGTTTTTAAGAAGAAAACTGACATGAATGGCAATGTGCATACCTATAAAGCACGACTGGTTGCAAAAGGTTTCAAGCAAACACATGTATAGAGTATGATGAAACTTTCTCACCTGTAGTCATGCTTAAATCTATTAGAATTCTTCTTGCCATAGCTATGTATTATGACTATGAAATATGACAAATGGATGTCAAGACAGCATTTCTAAATGGAAATCTACTCGAGGATGTGTATATGACACAACCCGAAGGCTTTGTTAATCCAAAAGATTTGCATAAGGTATGTAAACTTTACAAATCCATTTATGGATTAAAGCAAGCATCTCGGAGTTGGAATCTTCGTTTTGATGAAGCAATCAAAGAGTTTGATTTCATTAAGAATGAAGATGAACCTTGTATATACAAGAAGGTTAGTAGGAACGCAATAGTTTTCTTAGTACTCTATATATACGACATATTACTCATTGGAAACGATATTCCTACTTTGCAGAATGTCAAGACATGGTTAGAAAATTGTTTCTCAATAAAGGACTTAGGTGAAGCTGCCTATATCTTAGGGATTAAGATCTATAGAGATAGATCTAGAAGAACCATTAGCCTAAGTCAGAGTACATACATTGATAAGGTGCTAAAAAGGTATAGCATAAAAAATTCTAAGAGAGGATTCTTACCAATGTCACATGGAATTAAATTGAATAAGACTCAATGTCCTATTTCAAAGGAAGAACAAGAACGCATGAGCAAAATTCCATATGCTTCAGCTATTGGATCTATCATGTATGCCATGTTATGTGCTCGACCAGATGTCGCTTATGCTTTAAGAATTACTAGTAGGTACCCGTCAGATCCAGGTGAAATTCATTGGATCGTTGTCAAGAACATTCTAAAATACTTGAGAAGAACTAAAGATGCGTTCTTGACATATGGAGGACTGGAAGGTGAGCTTGTGGTAAATGGTTACACAGATGCTAGCTTTCAAACTGATTCAGATGATTTCCGATCACAGTCTGGTTATGTGTTTTATTTGAATGGAGGTGCTGTCAGCTGGAAGAGTTCCAAACAAGACACCGTTGCTGATTCTACTACAGAGGCTGAATATATTGCAGCATCGGATGCAGCTAAGGAAGCGGTTTGGATTAAGAAGTTCATTGGTGGTTTAGGAGTTGTTCTTAGCATTGCAGATCTAGTGGACCTTTATTGTGACAATAATGGGGCCATTGCATAGGCTAAGGAACCTAGATCACACCAACGATCCAAACACATACTCAGGCGTTACCATCTCATTCGAGAGATCATCAATAGAGGAGATGTTAAGATATGCAGAGTACCTACAAATGACAACAACGCAGATCAATTAACTAAGCCTCTTCCTCAGTCTAAACATGATCGTCATAATAGTGCATTAGGCATTAGATTTTTATCTTGTTAGGCCTAGTGCAAGTGGGAGATTGCTGGTGATGTACCCTAGGCCATCAGGATATTTGCTGTCATTTATGGTTTTATCTTTATTTAATAAACCATTTTATTTATCATGTTATTATTTATGCTCTTCTAATATGATAAAAAGGTTTCCTTGAATAGTTTATTCTTCCTTATATCATTAAAGTATGTGACTTAAATAGTGAAACTATAAGGTGATAAGAATATTATTCTAAATTATCCCTAATCATTCATTATATGGAACGATAATGAAGTAAGATTAGTATGTTGGTTGATTGATGATCACGTTTTACTGGTCATGGATATGAGATATCAAGTCAACACATAGATACATGTAAAAGTACATTGTATTGGATCGACCCACCATGAGAGTATCATATGGATTATGTTATGAATACTTCTCTTCATGATGTTGTTATTTTAGTCCTTTGACCTGATAACACTATGGATCCCTACATAGTGAATTTCATTTTTTGATACGGCTCTTCATCATCTTTAACCAGATGATCATAAGACTATGATTGGATATGGAATAAACTACGTTGAGGGATATGAGTGTTCGTGAAGGAATTTGTCCCTCTCATTAATTTGAGAGAGATATTTTGGGCCCTCTTGAAGAGTGAGACTGAGAAAAGTATATGGCCATGCCCAAATGAATTGATAGAAGTTATCAGTAACATTTGGTTTATTCAGTCAAACTCTGGAATTAAGAAAACTTGTAATTAAACAATCTATGAGTGATGTGATCTATGCCTCATACTTAATCACTAAATATCGTGTGACAAAGGGACTAGATAATTGACATTAACTAGGTAAAGTCGGATCGACGATCTTCACTCAATTTGGGTAGACATAATGTCTTGCTAGAGACCAATTATGTCTTGTGGGCCGAAAAGGGTTTTAGTCCTACTGCTAACATTGAGTGAACCTATAGGGTCGCACACAAAAATGACGTGTATGGGTTATGGGTTTAATTTATATAAACCCGGCAAAAATTATTTATATATTTATTATTCTTAAGTATTTAAGATTAATTAATATAATAAATAATAATCTTCGCTATTATGTCTTTTAGGAATCCTAATCAAATTAGGAGAGAAGACGTGTCTTTTAGGAATCCTAATCAGATTAGTAGTCCCATTAATGAGAAGACGTGTCTTTTAAGAATCCTAATCAGATTAGGAGTCCCATTAATGAGAAGACATGTCTTTTAAGAATCCTAATCAGATTAGGAGTCTCATTAATGAGAAGATGTGTCTTTTAGGATCCTAATCAGATTAGGAGTCCCATTAATGAGAAGATGTATCTTTTAAGAATCCTAATTAGATTAGGAGTCCCATTAATGAGAAGACGTGTCTTTTAGGAATCCTAATTAGATTAGGAATCCCAGACGTGTCTTTTAGGAATCCTAAATAGATTAAGAATCTCATTAATGAGAAGATTTATCTTTTAGGAATCCTAATTAGATTAAGAGTCCTATTAATGAGAATATTCTTTTCTTTGAATATGATATTTTCATTATAAATAGACGTTGTTGCTCTCATCCAAAATAGACGACGCTTGCCTTCAACATTGGATTTGTAGAGAAACTCTACGCACCAAAATATACGAGAGCCTTTTAGTGAGATTATTCCTGAACTGATCTAGAAGAGTTCTAGAGAGTGCTAGCACACCAAGTCCCATTGTGAAGTGGTCATTCGTGTGGATACCGTAGAGGGAGTTGTGGTTTCGCAGCGCCTAAAGATTTATCTCATCAAATATATATATATTACTCACATAAGGTACGATTCTCGTTTCCTATATTACTCACATAAGGTACGATTCTCGTTCCCTAATCAATTTAATTGAAACACATGGATCCTTATGGGGATTTAGGTTATTTTTCCGCTGCATATCTTTAGTATTAGACCCCTAAATTCCCAACAGGTTGGACCTCCATAGTTTTAGGTGGCCTGAGCTTATGGAAAAAGTCTTACCGCATCGAAGGCGATGAAGAAAGAGCTGCACCGTACTTGATGATTTGTGCATGGATAAAAATTAAAACAAAATGATTTGATCCTAACATGTATACGCATGAAAAAATAAAAAAAGATCGATTTTATCTTGGCATACAAACATATTCAGCGTGCATTAATTACTATTTTGATGTATGTACACGATATGGTGCAGCAAGACTTTTTTAAACTATGATACAGTAAAAACTAAGGTAGCGAATTTGGGTTGAATTTTTTGTTTTCAAAATAAGAAATTTAATTCATAACATGAAAAACATGTTTGATCAAACCGTTTTTGAAAACGCTTTTTCGAAATGATTCTAAAAATCTGAATGAATCTGAAAAATATTGAAGCGATGTTTTCTTCAAATTCATATAAGATGTTTTCTAAATTTTATTCTTCCTTTCTCAAAATAATACAGCTGAAACTCGTAGATTCATTTTTCTTTCTTCTTCCTTCTTTCTGCGATTTTTTTTGTACAATTCATTGATTTTTTTTTTCTAAAAAAATAATTTTTAAAAATAAAATAAATATATTCTTAAATACTAAAAATTAACAAAATATAACTTTAATTTTTAAATATATTTTATATTTTTAAAAATAATTTTTTGAATAATGAAAAGTCTCTCCGGTAGGTCTACCCACTCTCTGACCTTCTTCCGGTCAGGCCCCAGCTGATGCGGTCTGAAAAGGAGAAAGTTTGCGGCAAGAAGCGTTCAAGTGGGAACTGCCAACCACGACTACATAGATAACCGAGCACCACTCGAACGTTATCAAATTGCGGCTCTGACATCAATTCTTCTCCCCCATGTGGTTGACTTCTTTTCCGGCTTCGCATGTTCTCAGAAGAAAAAAAAAATTCAAACATAATTTTCTGCATTTGATTGGGGTTGATTTATATGAAAAAATATCAACTTGACAATAATAACCCTAACATAAAAATTATATGAGATTAGATGGACATAAGTTATTAGGTATATATGAAAGAAGAATTAAGAGAAAAAAAAAGAGAAAGTTTTGGCCTTTTGACCTCAAATTTTTTTTGGTAAGAAAGAAAAATAGTATTTGAAAGTAAATACCATATTTCTTGTGCTATTTATTTTCTGATAAAAGGAAAAAAAAGTGTGTGATCTCTGCACGTAATTTTTTCTTTCTCTTCCAACCAAATATAAAAAATGAGGATAAAATTTTTTTTCATCTTTGTATATGCAAGAGATCTAGACTGTACTGTATTCGTATATAACTAAGCTCTACCTCTCTTACAATTGGATCTGCATGAATTTTCAAGCCAAATAGCCATAATAAGCAAACTATCATTTTTTGTTTAAAAAGAAACTTTGATCAAATAGACGAAAAATGCATAAAAAATAAATAAAGATGAGAGACCATAAATATAAATATGATGAAAATAAATACTAACTATATTTAGAGGGAAATGATAAAAATTTATTCTATAAAATAAATATTGATATATAAATAAATGTTTTTAGAAATAAATAAAAATTATTTTATATATGATGTGTCATGAAAAATGAAATGTCTTAATAAAAATAAGGGAGAAGCAATACGCAATCAACACCTATGTATGCGCCTCATGCTTTAAGCTATCCAAAATACCACGTTTTTGGTATAATAGTTTGTGTTTATTTCTGCAACTTTTTTATTTATCACTTAGACTTTATGTTTATTAATTTAGGCTGGCTGTTATTCTCAATATATTAATATTTATTATGTGGGACAAATGTTTACTGTTACCTTTAAAACAATTAGTGTTTGCGTTCATCATCTTTCTGTTTATTTTTACATATTGTTATCTATTTATCAGATTTTTTTTAAGTATAACTTTTTTGGCTTTGAATTCCATGCTAGTCTAATGATAGAAAAGGTGACGAGTTTTGGATTGAGCTCAAATATATCCAAAAATTGGTATGCTTCCTTGAAATCAGTATGAGCCATCTAAATTTAAGATTCAAACTATCAAATATAATTCATATGACAAAATATGCCTAAAATTTTAAACTTGTGTATTCTAAGGATCTTTAACTAATTATTAAGTAATTGTCAAAATAGGCGGCTTTAATATCATGTTACTATTTTTTTACTACTATCCAATCATTAACAATTTAAATCTACACATGGTTCAAGATATAAATCATGTTTCATCAAATAGATTTCCAACTAATGTCCCATAACATGCATTTTACCGTACTAGCGTAATCGATACCATAAACAGATTTTCAATTTATTTACCTTATTTACTAGATAATTAAGTTAGGAACTTTTTTTTTTGTAATGCAAAGCATTTTCAACCGTTTGTATATTTGGATAATCCATTATTAATTTTGAAAATAAAATTACTAATTTCTTGATATACCCAAATATAATTGATATATCTATGTATATAAGTAAAGTTTATAAGTACTATTTTATTATTAGAAATAACAATGGAGCATAGCAAAAGCCATTTCTCATCCTCAATATTATTTTAGCCTTTCTTCCTTATCTCCATCCTCACCAATGAGAATGAAAACTTCTCCATCCTTATTCTCATAGGCCATGTTTAGATGGGGGAATAAGGCCTGGAATAGGCCCTTATTCTGGCTTATTCCCCCAAACAAGGTGAAAAAGGAGCGTAGGCTCCATTGGAATTCCTATTCCAGTCAACCCTCCTTATTTCGATTTTTTATTACATGGTACCCTATAGAATGGCTCATATTTCCACTGTAGCTATTCGAGGGGCATCGATGAAATTAAATTAAATAAATTAAATAAATTTATTTATAATGTCATTTAAATAAATTAAATAAATTTATTTATAATATAATTTAAAATTAAATAAATTTATTAATAGAAAATAATAAATTAAGTATGTTATTTTTTCTTATTAATATAAAATAATTTATTAAGTATGTTCTTATATTATTTTATTAATAATTAATTTATTACCTTATTTATTAATAAATAATAATTTATTCAAGTCATTTTAAAAAATAAAAATTGATAAACCATTTTTATTGGAAAGGGTATCTTTGAAATTTTAGAAAAAAAATTTATCTATTCCTACTGGAATACATGCTTATTCTCATGTCATCCAAACATCATTTGGAATAACACTGCATTAATTGCACTAGAATAACATGGAATACCATATTTTCATCCAAACAGAATATGGAATAACAAAGGGAATAAGCTAGTCTTACGAAATTCGTATTCCTATTCTTGGAATAATTTTTTAACATCCAAACGCAGCCATAAGATCATCATTTCGGCAAGGAGGTATCACTACTTATCTTATTTTTAATAAAATTTCTATTTTTATTCTTACGAAGAACTTCATCCCATCAAAGACTCCATCTCCAACCACTCAGGCGGTAGCCCAGTGGTTGGGGTTTCTCCACACATCCACGACGTCTCATATTCGAGGAATGAGGTTGCGGCTGACTCTGTTGGCACCTAGGTATGGTCAGGTTGACCTATTCGTCTTCGGACGGGGAACGGCTGCGCAAATCTAGCCGCATGGGACCTAACTACGGGTCGGCAAAGCCTTCCTTCCCCTTTTTGTAACAAAAAAAAAAAAAAAGACTCCATCTCCATCAACCCATTTTTAACATTAAAATATTTATCTTTTTAATTTTAATTCTTGCTTATCACATTTTAAATAAAATAGAATATTAAGCTTCATATAACAAATAAAATAAATTTAAATAAATTTATTATAATTATAAATTTTATAAGCTAATTAATAAGAAATATATTAAATCATAACATCAAAGAGTATAATAACATAAAGTTTGCTATTGTGAGCTATTTTATAAAAATTAAATATATACAATCTTAATAAATATAAAGATTGTGGGTTCTTGTAGTTAGACTTGGACACTAGTCATAGCACGGCCCAGGCCCGTTGGACTGCACCAAAAGACATGTCATATCTGGCATGGCACGTGGCCCATTTTAGCTCAATCTTTTTATTTTTTGAAAAAATAATTCCTATATTATTTTTTTACAAAAAAAATTTGTTGGCCCAGTCTCAACCAAGTGACAGAGGATTGGGTTGGCACCTTTCAACAGTAGATATCTTATTATCTTTTGTAATTTTTTTTCTTTAGATGAAGTTACCAAGATAGCCTTGACCACCTAGAGACCCTCGGTGCTTGAATACATGGATGAGATACTCACAGTTGCTACAAATGAAATAATTAAGTTTTAGTGCTCCTTTATTATTTTCTTAAATAATATAATTTTTTAAGCAAAAGTTATCCAAAGGCAGTTTATAACTTTTTATACGTTTAGTTTTAAAAATAGTTTCTTATATGTAATTAGAGGTGATCACACATAAAAAAATGCAAATTTGACTCTCATATCTTTAGAATGAAGATAAAATTATCAATGTAAAAAATTATAATTTTATTAAAATTTAAATTTTTTAAATTCATGATTTGAAAAATTTTATAAAATAATATTGCATTATGGAATGTCAAATGTACAATAATAGTCTATAGTTTCAGAAACAGCACCAAATAACAGAAAGTACTAAATTTTTATTATGTACTTATTTTATTAATATTATATATATATATATATAATACATTCTTGCAAATAAATAAAATGCATGGAGTTGATATTGTCATTTTAGTCAAAATAATAGCAATGATAAACTTAAAAAAATATTTTTTATATATAGTAATTAAAATTTTATTTACGAAACAATCTTCATTCTGCATACGATGAAGATCAAATAAAAAATCTAGATGTATTAGCTTGGTAGAAAAGTATTATAAATCAATATCCTGTTATGTCTGTCATTGTACAAGATATTTTAGCTGTGTCGATGTCCACAGTAGCATCAGAATCCGCTTTCAGTATAGGTCCGCATGTTCTGGATGAAAAGAGAAGTAGGATGACTGGTGACGGTTGAAATGCTTTTTTTGTTTCAAAGATTGGTTGGATGCTGAGGCGATGCTTCAAGATAAAGGTGAACATGACTTAACCAGCGAAGATGATTATAACATAAATACTACTGATGAGTGAGTCATCTCTGTATTTATAATTGAATATTTTTTTATTTTTTAATTATTAAAGTGAGTCATCTCTATTTTTTCTCTTTTCTTATTGTATTCTGGAGGTCGGGCCTAACCCCCCTCCCTCATGTACCATTTTAATTTTAAATTAATAAGCTGGTAGGGGTTTATGCCAAATTCCCTACTATTAAGGTGGCTTCGTATTAATAAATTTCTTTGTTCCTAATAATTTTTAATTTATTAAAAAATATTTTTTTTATTTAAATTTTTTATTAGGCCTTGATGGTGCCAGCCGTGCCGGCATGGCTCCGCATGACGGGTCATGCCAGCACGGCCTGGCACAGGATTTTCCGAGCCCGATCGTGCTAGCACATGATTTTTCGAGTCCAACACGGCACGGCTTAATGGGCCGTGTCATGCACGATTTTATGCCCGACCCCGGTGTCCATCTCTACTTGTAGTCCTAAAATATTTTTTAATTATATATTATATTTAAAATATTAAAATAATATAATATATATAGGGAGATCGATCGGGAACTCTGCGGCATGGAGAGCATTTGTTCGCCTCTTTCTTCGTTTATGAAAATAGAATCTTTGTCGTCATTGTTTATCATTAGAAGAATATTTTTTTCAATCCCACCCACCTCATTCCGACGGGTTCACAGAATGGGAAAAATGGAAACAACTTCCATTTCGGCGACATTTTTTTTTTTTAATTCAGGCGACCACCGGCGACATATATCGTTTCTTGTGCGTCGTATGGGTACAGTACCTGCGGGATGCTGACGGTATAAACCCGGCGGCGACACGCCAAATCCGTCGCCATTGAAGCCGGCAGAACGGCAGAAAATTAATGCTACGTTCGTTCCGTCTTCTTTCAATCCTCTCGACAGCCGCAGCAACGTAGACCACAAATCATCCATTAGTTATAATATTATTTTATGTGATTTTTTCTGGACACGAACACTTAAACCTGGGAGCGATCACGCCTTCCATCAGACGGCATGGCAAAAATACCTTTCAGGGTGGACCTCGTCAAGGCGGTAACCACGAGGGTGAATCGGTCACTTAAAATGTGATGAAAAAAAAAAAACCCAACCTTGACCGAGCAGTAGATCGAACCTTTCCACTTCCCATTATATTTTCTCGTCTTCTCAGTTCTCACTTCCATGCTTCCGTTCACACGTATTTCTCTACAGGAATCTCGCATTTCAAAAGGAGAAAATATATATATATATATATTCCTCTATTAATCCCTCCACCTTTGACGTTCTCTAAGGACTCTAATTCCCCTTTCTCATCCTTCGCTTTCTCAACTTCGGCAATATAGATAGGCCGATGTAAGGGGACGGAAGTTGGTGCAGAGAGGCACGGAGAGAGAAGGAAATGAGATCAGAGGTCGTGGAAGCTGCCTTGAGGTGTTTGGGGAGGGCTTCGATGTCACATGCGACTTCCGGCCGAAGTACTGCAAGGGGAAGGAGAGGCTGGTCGTGATCAAAGAGGAGAGGAGAGAGCTCGCCGTGCCTGGGTTCGGAGAATTTGAGGATGTTTCGGTTGATATCAAATGCGATAAGGGAGATCGAATCAGATACCAGTCCGATGTGCTCGAATTCAACCAGGTTTTGGTTCATCACCTTTTTTTCTTAATTTCTTTTTAGTAGCTAGGATTATTGATTGCTATTGTCTTGCTTTTATGAAATGTCAATGGTTTCTTATATCTGTTGATGAGAAGAAACAACAATCAATCCAATGTTGGATGGCAAACTTTTTAAGTTCTCTGCTTAAATTTCACCCCTCATCCTGTTTTCCTATGAGCAATGCCTTCTTCTTGGGGCTGCCAGGAGTCTTGATTGATGTATGCTTTATCTCGTTCTTCATCTTCGTAACGAGTGCAAATTAGAACTTTTTCAGAAATTAGAAATATTTTCAGAAATTGTCTTTTTTGGGGGGTTTTGGCTCGAAGGGCATATGGCTCCAAGTTGACAATTGGATGTGCAAAACCTATCTTATACCCATCTTTCGTCTCTCTCTGTTAACAGATTTATGCAGAGAAGAAACAGGACAAGATTGATTTCTTCTCTCCTTTCAAGCTAATCTTTTTCATTTTGTAACATTTTCAGTCAATGATAATTGAGTCGAAACACTTTTATTGAATGTTGGTTGATTGCTTCTAAATAACCTGCAACTACTCTTATTTCATGTTTGTTTAGCTTTAGGCACCTTCCTGCAGCTTCCAAATGCCAGTCAATTGTGACGACTAAAACAACAATATTATCAGGTCCCACCTTGTCTTGGAAGATATTGTGGTTCCATGTCATTACAAAATAAAAATCCATTATAGCTAGATAGCAGGAGGCGAACTAATTAAGGTTGTCAAGTGGGAGGAGAAGAGATCAAGGTGATAATTAAAATCGCATGCATTAATGATTAAAAATCCATTAGCTTCCACACCTTACAGCAGCAGCCACCCCTCTTACCTTGTCCATCTTGGATAAACTATCAATTCGGACCAAACCAAACTGAAAGAGATTTCTTAACTGATGCTTCGATCACCATTTCAGTTGACTTTTTTCTCGAGATGACAACCTTACGGCCGAAAAATTGGACAGGAGAAGTCCGTCCTTGGGATCCAAACAGGATTGTTTGGCGGCTGGAACGGTGGCGTTGCTGACAATGAATTGGTCTCCCTCACCGCTGGTGTCCAAAACTCAAAGCCAAGAAATTGGTATGGTTGGTGAGCTAAAACCGTACGAGGGTCCAACGCCAAATTCTGGCTACGAACGAATACTTTTGACACGGTTTTTCTCTACGTTTTTCGTTTTATTTTATTTTCCTTTTGTTCTTCTTGTGGGCAGATCGATATGATGAATGAGAACAGGTGTCATCTGTCTGGCCTTTGAAAGTCATCATCAGGCTTACTTTCTTAAATAATTTCTGTTCAAAACGATCCTATCCTCTTCTATTGTCTCCACCTGTTCACATTTATCAGCAAAGAGCTGGGGAGAAGCAAGGAGACTTGGTTAAGGAAATTTTTTATAATTATTTGGGGTTATACATCACTCAAGTATTGTTACCATGGGTCTTGCAACATGGGAATCGGCAAGACTTAAGTCTTTCCAGAGTCCTCTGTGATAGCTCATGCTATTTAATTAGCTATCATTTGGTAGTATATTAGTACTAGAATCCAGCAACACAGTCTTTTATCCACTGCTTACCCAAAGGAAAAAAAAAAAGGGCCTTTTATCCATTAAGTTTATTATAAAATTTTAATAGATCATCATGAAACATTTTAAAAAATAAACTGTTTTTTGGGGTGAAATGTTGGATTTTTAATCCAACATTGGGTTTATATGTAAAATAATTATGTATTGCGGACTGTCAAATAAGGTTAAGCATAAATTAAAAGTGATCAGCTAAGGTTTCAGTAATTTGGGCTTTAATGTATCTGATAAGGTGTAGCCCTTTAATGTGTAGAGACTTAAGGGGTTATTTCTATTTTTATGATGGGCTAAAATAGAAATACGAAAAGATAATGCTGAAGTTATATATATATAGCGTTTATGGTCCCTGGATCGCACGTACGACCTTTTTTTCTGAATCCCATCATCAGAAAGAATAGTCTAGAAAAAATTCTAAAGGGCTCTTTAGGAGTACGTGTTGATCTAGAAGGCCAACCGCAGGATTTGGAGAGCAATCAAGCAATATGGATTCAGGTATGCTTCCGTTTATCAATTATGAATTCTTGATGATTAAACATGAATGATTCTTGGGTTTCATGATGATGATCTTCACCAAAAGGTTCAAATCTAATTTTCGACATGAAAAACAAAGGACAGAGACTTGCCAACACTATAATTATTGCTTAGGTCCGGACTTTATTAACAAAATAATATTCATAAATTACAAAATGTAAATTTATTATGCATGGTTTTTAGAATATTTAAATTCAAACCTAATTCATTAAAAATTAAATTACATAGCTGCTCAATTCTTGTGTAGAAATTGGTTGAGGGGCTCAAAGTAGTGTCATATAAAAAATAGATCAAATTGGGCATGGATAGACTAGCGTTAAAAATTAACCTTGCTTACAATAAGTTTGATATTTGAGTAATGAAACAAAAAGTGACAACAATTATAGCTTGGATTTACATGCAGATGTCAGAGCTATTCAACCAGAGGAGCTCATTGTCTGGAAAGATACCCTCAGGCCTGTTCAACTCCACGTTCGAATTCAATGGGAGCTCATGGGCCCAAGATGCCTCAAGGACCAAATGCTTGGCCATGGATGGCTACTTCATCTCTCTCTTTGAACTTCGCATTCATTGTCAACCTCTCACCCTCTCCGATCATGTCATTGATGCTATTCCTTCCTATTGGGACCCTGCTTCCATTTCAAGGTATACCAATGAAAACAATGGTTCTCTATCTAATCATATATAGTAGGCATTTCTCCCTTATTTTCCTTTTCTTCTCTCTTCTTTCCTTTTTTTTTTTTTCTTTATTTCCCTCTACTTAGAGGTAATAGAATAATATAAAAAAAAATTGAACCTTTAGAAAGAAAAGAAAGAAATATAGAAAATTCGTCACATTTAAGAGCAAGTAAGAGAAAAAATTGAAATTAATAAACCAAGTGACTTATGGTGTGGATTCATTTATCTTGATATGACTATTTCAGGTTCTCATATATAGCCCTGTAAAATATCTGGTTATATATTTACACTTACAATGCTATCATTTGTATAATTACATTAAATCCAACCATTTTTATATATTTATCATAGCCATTAGCATGCATTGGGTGATAACACTATTAAATTATTGTTAAAAGTGTAATTAGATTTATGAAATAATATTTTTGTGCCTACATAACTGGCTTCAAAATTTGAATTAATATTATGTTAAAGAGTTGAATTGAATGACTAATCATAAATCAAAACATAAATCTGCTCGCCAATAAGATAGTATGCGATAAGAGCTTAAATTTAACCGATATTTAATGAGCTAAATTATTTCTACTAGCTTTTGTTATTTGAATTGTCAACTTTTCTCTTTAATAAAAAAAATGAAATGCATACTTCATTTATTCTATGGATATTTACCAAATTTTATTATTAAAATAATTAAAATATATTAATTAGTTCAATTTGTTGTACATGCTTTTCTGCATCATATCTTAATTTTTATGATTTTTCTAAAAGATTAGATGATTTAAGGTTATTTTGCATTATTTCACTAGTAAATGTGTATAAAACATGGATCATATTATTTATAGATTAGCAAATAATATTAAAAATTTTAACTATGCTTGCTCATATTGATTTGAAATAAAAATAAAAATACATTTACTTCACTTCAGTCTTTTAAAATTTTGAAAATTCAATATTTAAAATAATTTAAATTGATATATTTTAATTGTTTTAAATAAAATCGATATATTTTAATGGTAGAATAGATATAAAATAAATGTAGATCTTCCTATTTTAAAAATCATGAAAAGTTAATGTATAATATAGAAAAATTTGTAGAACTAATAAGATTAATGGTTATCTTTAATTATTTTAAATTTTTTTTTTTTGAAAACAGCCAAAAAAATAAACAAAGTATGTATTTTCTTTTTTATGAAAAATAGACTACTCATTTCAACCATTATTGCATGTTGTCTTAGATGTTAAGAAGTTTTTGTTTTCTCTAAGATTCAGCTCCTAGACATTAATCTAATTTTAATTTTTGTAACCTGTTTTGTGAGGGTATTTATAATTAAAAAATATATAACTATTTATAATTTAAATATCAACTTAGTCCTGAATAGAGCAGAGTGGAGGAAGCAAATTTATGTAGCCGACCACATGAAGTTGGGAAAAGGCTTAGATGAGTTGAGTTGAGTTGAGTTTTGTGAGAGCAAAAATGTCATCGTCTAAAAATAATTTTACAATGGTATTTTTAAAAATACCATCTAAATGATGTCTTAAAAGGGTGACAATATGGATAAATATGTTTAAAATGGAATTGGATTCTTAGATAAATATATAAATTGTAAATTTTGTGATATTGGACAAGGAATTGCATATTTTTATAAAGATACATAAAAAAACCCTTCTTTTTCTTAAGGAAAAAAGTTATTGATATTTTGAGTGTGAAAACAGTATGCTTGGGAAATTTATCAATAATGACAAAGATAGCAAAATAACATAATAATTAGTTGCTTAAATATATAATTTTTTAATTTCTTTAAAAATATAGATTATTAAGTTATTAATTGTATATTTGCGGTTGATGGAAACTTAAAAATCCATCACTAATTTACTAATAGAATTCAGAGAATTGATTAAGCAATGAACATTGATTAAAATAAATGTAGAATTTCAGTAATTCAAAAAAATATTGACAGACCATGCATCTTGTTCTGTATCAAAGCCTTAAAAAAATCATCTCTTATGTCAGTAGTTAGGGAGGAACTCGCATTGGTCTGACCACCCGTTAGTCAATTCTGGCTAAATGGGAGTAGCTGGCTGGTTGCAAGCTTGAAACTTCCTTGCTAATTAATGCAGTGATGTAGATAGTCATCATGCAAACAGCATAGCTAGAAATGAACAGTTTTTCACAAGAATATACGCATCAGTTTTATATTCCATTCTTTGATCATCAGATAAGAGTTGAAACTCCCCCACCCCATTGAAACCAATACCATATATGGATTAGGTATCTGCCCACCAAACCATCAGCTCCAACTAATAACTAACAGGTTGTGAACTCAAAGTTTTGTTCAATGTATTGAGCTCTAGTTAACCATGGATTATCCCTCCAGTTAACTTTATTCCCAGCTATCCTTTATAGTTATGGCTTTTGAAAATAAGAGGGGATTTCCCTATTTCAAATACTACCTAAGGGTTAGAAAAATATTACTAAGGTAGTGTTTGATAGAAAAAATACTATCCCTGGATAAGTGTACGTGATAGAGTTTATCCCTGGCTATCCCTAGGGATATCCCTTGACTATCCCATTGATCATATCAAATGCAAAATGGTAAATCAATAGGATAACTTTTTTTTACTCTTATTTGAAGGAATAACCAGCTATTCCTGCATTCCCTAGGGAATAAATTGAGGGGATAACCCATGGTTAACCATGGGTTATCCCTCTAGTTAACTTTATTCCCTGCTATCCTTCGTAGTTATGACTTTTAGGTAGTGTTTGATAGCCCATAAGCTATCCCTGGATAAATGTATGGGATAGCATTTATCCAAAGGATAGCTGAGGGAATAAGCATTTTTAAAAATTACAAGTTTGCCATCAAGGGATAACATTAGTTGTTCCTGGGTTTCCTAGGGAATAAGTTCAAGGGATAACCCATGGTTAACCATGGTTAACCATGGGTTATCCCCTCTAGTTAAATTTTTTCAGACATATCCCTTCTAGCTATAGCATTTGGGAATAAGAAGGGATATCCAGGAGATATCCTTCCTTATCCCCCATATCAAACACTACCTTAGGAATAAGAAGGGATATTCCTATTTATTCCTTATTTCAAACACAACCTAAAAGGCAGCAAATAAAGAATACAAGGTTGAATTCTAGAGGGGCGAATTGTCACTGATCAGTTGTTTGTCTTCCAAGCAGGTTTATTGAAAATTACGGGACACATATAATAGTGGGGCTAAGTGTCGGAGGCCAAGATGTGGTATATGTGAAGCAAGACCAGTCTTCCAACCTGGCCCCATCTGAACTCAAGCAACACTTGGATAAACTTGGGGATCAGCTGTTCACTGGGACCTGTACCTTGCCCCCTCTCCGTTCGAAATCCAAAGAACACAAGCTTAAGGTCACCTTGCTTCTCTCTCTTACATATAGAGTCACTCACTCGATCAGAAGTTTTTTTCTGGGACTTACATTAATGGGCTTATTGCCAGCTTCCAGAGGCCTTCAATGTGTTTGATTCACAACCCAGGCTTTTTGAAGGCAGTAATCCAGCCTCATGCAAAGATGTAAGTAGTAAGATCGATCACTTTATGACGTATGAGCCATGCCTGCCTCCATTAAATTCCATAGGCTTGTAAATAAAATTCTCTAACTTTACCATAGCCATTTACAAAGATAAAAGTTTAATTTATAATTCTTTCAGGGTGTGGTAGTCATATGCTCGAAAAAGGGAGGAAATGCATCCACGAGCAGCCACTGCGAGTGGCTTCTCACAGTCCCTTCGATGCCTGATGTGATCAACTTCACCTTTGTTCCCATTACCTCACTCCTAAAGGGTGTTCGCGGTGCTGGCTTCTTAACCCATGCCATCAACCTCTACCTTCGATGTAAGTGATCACCTTCTCTCCACAGAAAGTTGATGCTTCTTAGATTAAGAAATGTTGATTTTGGATATGATCCTAGGGATTTGTCAACAATAATTCTTAAATGTTTGATATTTTGAAACTTGGTTATGAATGCTTCGAAACATTAATCTATCCGAGGGAAAAAAGAGGTAGAGCACATTGCATGTAAGTTTAAAATTTGATCCACATAAGCTCTGGAGCTAATAAGGTGGAAATGCTCTCTTCTTTCTACGTGACAATAGTAGGAAGTAGGAACAAGAACCAAGAAAAAAAAAAAAAAAACGCTATGAAGTAGAGAAAAAACAAGAGATAAAAAATTTTCAGAGGAAAATTCTTCCAGGGAAAACCTCATATATTTTTTCTGTAAGTAATACTAGTTGATAACGATTGAAGAGATAACGCTCTATAGTTCTAGTTAAAGGATACCCAACGTCAACAGTTTTTTATTGTTCTCACATACAAAATGTCAGGGGTTTCAATAAAAGAACGGACTCTTCTCCTTCTAGAGGTGGACTTAAAAACCAAAATAGGTCTTTTCCACATAAGACAAAGCTAAAGAATATCAACAAGATGAGCTACTTGTCCTTATCTGCCCCTTCCCTTCTACAAGATAATATCAAATCTGATTTTAGACTTTAGTTATGGCGGCTCATTCATTTCATTTTGTTTCCTTGTTATGAGGAGGGATCACCCAACATTATCCTCGTTGAAAACAAGGTAGCCTACACCTGCTGTCAAACACCAAATAGGCAACCATAACACGAGAGAGAGAGAGAGTGTGTGTGCCACCATCTCAAATCATAGTGGAACCATTTCCCAGGGCATGTTCAGCTGGTTAACCAAAATGTTTTTTTTTTTTTTTTCTATTGAGTTGGAATCTAATATTTCATTTTAAACTAACCAATGTTCCTTTCATGGGATGATCAGTGTGGCTACAATGAGACAATATTTTGATATAAAAATATATGATGCAGCCTAAATTATTAATTTTGATTCTATCTTTTGTACTGATGTCCTCGATCATTTGCAGATAAACCTCCTATAGCGGACTTGCAATACTTTTTGGACTTCCAGTCTCACAAGGCGTGGGCTCCCATGCATAATGACCACCCCCTTGGTCCCAGCTCCATTAGATCTACTCCAACTCCTTCCCTACAGTTCAATCCGATGGGTCCCAAGCTCTATGTCAACACTACTCAGGTGGCACCACCTTAATTCTTATATCTTCATACAAACATATTAACAATTACCATTAACCTCTCATCACCAGATGATGACCTTTTGACACCTATAATTAATCTCAGGTCATCGTCGAAAGGAAGCCTGTCACCGGGATGAGACTCCACCTCGAGGGCAAGAAAAATGATCGGTTAGCTTAATTTTCTCCAATCACTCATTGTTTCACTTGAGCTTATAAATATATATATATAACCATGATCAAGGATATTAATTGAACTATTTACGTATGGTTAGGCTAGCCATCCATCTTCAACATTTATCAAACACCCCCACATTCATCAAAGCCCAGCCAAACAAAGCATCAATATGGAGGGGATCGGAAGAGATGGCAGATGAAAGATACTACGAGGCAGTCCAATGGAAGATGTTCTCGCACGTGTGCAGCATGCCTGTGAAGTACGACCCTCGGTGGTCCACCAATGGTGGAGGAACTTCCTTCATTGTAACCGGGGCTCAGCTCCATGTGAAGGTCCATGAATCGACGAGAGTGCTGCATCTGAGGCTGCTGTACACTGAAGTGCCCGGTTGCATCGTGGGACAGTCCAAGTGGGAGCAGCGTCTATTGGGCTTCTCTCAGAAATCTGGCTTGTTCTCGACCATCAGTACTTCTCTCTCTGGAGGAGAGAAGGAGAGGCAGCAAGGCCAGGTTGTCATTGTGGACTCTGGTGTGTTCCCCTCAGGGCCACCAGTACCTGTGGGGGCTCAAAAGCTTTTGAGGTTTGTGGACACATCTCAGGTGTGCAAGGGGCCTCAGGACACCCCTGGCCACTGGCTGGTCACTGGTGCAAAGCTGATGTGGAGAAGGGGAGGATAGGGCTGCATGTCAAGTTCTCCCTGCTAACTTCCGTTTCCTAACCTTGAGAATGTGTTTAAAATTGTACAGGAAATGGAGGATATCAAACCTCTACCCTATTCTTTTTTTTTTTTTTAATGGATGCTTAAAGTGCGACGTTATATTGGAGGAGTTTTAAGGCAACTCTGATACAAATATCGGAGAAGCAAACTTACACGTTTTTGTACATTGTTTGAAAAAAAAAAGAAAAAGAAAAAATGCGTGATAGAGAACAACGTAATCAAGGAGTATGAAGTGTTGTTTTTGTTTACTCCTAGTAAATGCCATCAATTTTCTGCTTATTCTGTGATATGTAAAACAAGTCTTTGCAGTGTATTGTCGAACAACTATTTTTAATCATACATATAGTGTCAAATGGCTACGGTTGAAGGTTGCCTAAAAGCTCTTGTGAATGTAGCACTTAATCCAATGGTGAATAAAAGATTACAGGATTTTAATTACTTGGAGCAACGTAAACCCATTCATGCATGGTTCCATCTGAAAGTTGGTGGGACCACGTCAGGTGACACTAGCTTAAGCCTTGCCCACAAATTTTGTTTCAGCTTGGGACTGAGCTGTCGCCCAAAAATTTTTCAGAAATGAAGTCTAAGCCCGATCTGTGCCCGATCAAATTGAAACCAATTAATTAAGCCGACCCATGGTAAGTTATTTGAGCTAAAAATTGAATCAGCATTGTCAATATTCAGTTAAGAAAATTAATATAATTATATTTAATTATTAAAAAAATTAGCTATTATATGAAGAACTATTTTTATATAATTAATAAGTAATCTAGTATAAAATTAAAAGATTCATCATATTTTAAGATTTTGAGATTATATTCAGATCAAATTCAAGCATGCCTCAGGACCAATTCTTCAAGCCCTCTTTTGGTTTGGGCTTTAGGTCGGGTTTAGGCTAAGCCAAGTAATTGGTTTGTGTCGAATCCAAAATTCATTTACTGTTTTAAGCCTAAATCTAACTCAAGTTAGTTGTTGCCAGACTCACGGCTTGGTTCAAGTCGGGCCAAACAAATGGACCGTGGGCTAGCTTGAGTCTACTTCAGGCCCTATTATTGTTCAAAGGAAAGTCTTGCTACACTGCAGGCGGTGTAAAACAAACGCATCATGCACGCGTGTATGCACGCGTGCCAAGAGTAGAAATATTTTTTTCGCCTTTAGCATACCCATGCGCACGTGCCACGCATCAATCACCACACGTGATGCAGTTTTTGCTGCACCGGATGTGGTGTAGCAAGACTTTCCCTTGTTCAAGATGAAAATGCAGTATTTTTGAACTTTAAAGTTCTTTAGGCTCTATTTTGACTACTTAAACAATGAAGGAAAAAAATGATAAATTACGAGAATAAAAGAAAATTAAAGAAGAAAAAAAAGAGAGTTTTCTCTTGTTATCTTAAACTAAGAAAATGTGAAGAAAGTTGTTAAGAAAGTGGTAAGGATATTATTTAGTTTTCTTAAGCCATTTATCTATGATCTAGTTTCTTTAAAAATTTACATTTTTAAGGAAGATAAGGTTTAAGAACATTTTGAGCTATTATTTTCTCATGGGTATATTCTTTTGAGATTTTCTTTGTACCACCAAATGATAGATTAGGAGTGTCTTCTCGTAAATTTTTTTCACACTTTCGAGCCAAAAAGGCCTTAAGATTTTAGAGAGCTATATCCTTAATTGAGCATTATTTAGGCTGTCTTATGTGAAACATAATGTCTATTAACTTTGAGAATCATTGCAACATCAAGCTAGAAGTTAACATGCTTCATTGTGGGAGAATAAGACTTTAGTAAATACACTTGTGAAAGTATTATAGATCGGCCACATTTTACCATGCTCTCACCCGGCTTATTAATTATAGCCTTTAGCAACTAATTGACCTTTGTATCAATCAATTGACCCATTAGCTTGCCTATTGATTCGTATTGAAATTATAGGGAGCTAAGTATCATTTATTTTACAGAAAAAACTATTGAAGTCATCCACTTAAAATGCCACCAAAGGACCTTAGAAGCTTGAAAAAAAGCATGTAGATTCTCCTTCATCGTCAACAATAGCCACATGACATTGCTTCAATAGATGCTTCGTTGCAAGATAGGTGTTAGTCTTTTGTCCATTTAGGAAGAATTAAGGTTTCCAAAGGCTATATTAAAGACAAGTCATAATTTGAGAGAATGTTGCTCATGATCAATGTGGTAGCATTGGTGGTGACAAAGTATCCGTTGATGGTGAAAAGGTCGAGTGGCACTATATTTGAGATGAGAATTGCTAGAAGATAAGAATTGTCATCCAACGAAGGTTGCGATTTGGAGTACTCTTATGATAGTTGTGGCTCATTCTGAATACAAAGTAGCACTAATAGATGAAGAGGTGATTAAACTTGCTATGGTGCATATGATTTAATATAACCTATAGAGGGAAAGGAACTCTATTCAAAGACGACTTTCTCAATGAGAGTTAATATAGCAAATAAATTAAAAGCATATTTTATGCTATGAAATTCAACTCGTTTGCCTGATAAGGTCTTAACCATGGGAAACAAGTAATTAAACAGTTCAAGAATTTTGTAATTAGGCACCTAGCCAGTAGATTCTCATGAGGAGACCTATGACTTAGAACTGGAATGGCAATATGTTGATTAGAAAAAGTGGAAATTTCAATTAACACATAATTCCATTGCATTTTTTTAATTCAAAATATTTTATTATTAATGTAAGCTTAACTTTCAATAGTTTCATAACTTTCAATAGTTTCATAACTTTGGTTGTGTGTCATGTGATGGCACATGTACATGATGTATTCTTGTCAAATGGCTTAAATTTTTGAAGTGAGTCACACCATTTATTTGCAACATTTTAATCTTATTACGAAATAAATTTTTAACATGTGCTCCAGATCATTTGAAAATGAAAATTTTCATATAAATCTGCTATAATCATCAATAAAGCTATTATAATAACCTTTTTCGTTAACAAAAAAAAGTAGGTAAAGCATCAATGTTGATTCAAATAGAGAAGAATATTAATGATATTCTAAGGCTTTTCACTTAATAAAAATAAGTATGAAACTGAAAGATAACCCTATTGTCTTTATAAATTATTAAATAATAAAGTAAATTCTTTATAATTTTTCATGAAGAAATATTCCGATTAAATATAGCACGAGAAGTAATCAAAGGAAGAGAAAATATTTTTAATGGGCAAACTTGCAAGATTTCCGACTTACATTTGATCATTTTCAGTAAAAGGAGAGTTGATATTAAGATTCAACATGTCCATCATCACATGATGGGGTCACATCAAAATTTAGATACCAACTTCGATTAATTTCATTTAAAATCGTCAAAGAGAACCTTCTATTGGTTATACACTATTGAAATAATAGATTAGCCCACAAATGGTATAGATAGAGATAGATGACATGATATAGAAAGCAAGCTATATCTATCACACTTTCCATCTCTATGACTGCAAGCTCAACTACTAGAGTTGTATCTATTGTTAGGTTAAGATATTATTGGTAGTGTTATTGGAGTAAATAACAATATCCGTTGAGACTTATATAATCTTATTGCTGATATGAGAAACAAAAATATTTTTTAAGCAAGGACAAATGCAATTACATTACTTGTTTTGCATGAATTCGCAATTGAAATAAAGAAACATAATAAAATATAAAGAAAGAGTGCTTCTGTGTATATAGATAAATGTTAGTTCATTAATAATAGATAAATATTTGTGTGCTTCAACCTTAGGAGGATCCCATGGGAACCTCTTTTTGCTAGGGGCTTTTTTTTTTTTTTTCCTTTCTTCCCTTTTTCTTGAATAGATCTTGATAAATTATCATTCTTAATTACAAGTTGAAAGATTAAATGTAAAGAAAAAAAGACATTGGCTTTAGGAGTAAATAGCTGGCTAGGATTAATCTTTTCTTGTGCAAGCTTTTTATCTGGCTTAGCTTGAAGTTATTTATATGGATGAAATTTAGAATAGTAAAATTTATTTTTAAATAATCTAAAAATCAATCTTAACTTAATAAAGTGATGAGACTTATAATCTGTTTGACAAAAAGGAATAAGGAAGGGAGGGGAAAAAAGGTGAAGGATAATAAAATCTCTTATTTGGAAGGAAGGTCAAAAAAAAAAAGAAAAAAAGAAACGAGATTTATAGTTACTCATTCTCTTTCATTTTTCTTTAAAGGCTTAAATTCCTTTAACGCTTAAATGGAAAGGTAAAAAAGATAATTTATAATTTTTAACCTTATATGCCCTTCTTTTCCCTTTTTTTTTTTTTTCTTCCTTCCAAACAACTCTTACTTCTTTCCCTCCTTTTCTCACCATTTTCTTCCTTCTATCCAAATATTTAAGGACTTCTAAAGTTTAAGTAAGCCAGTTTAGTAATTCTAAACTAGATACATTGTCCTTATAGAATTTTCTATTTTAGGCCTTAAAGAAAAGGGTTTAGAGAATTTGAATTGACTAAAATTTTGCCAGCATAAAATAGGTTTGTAGCAAATTAGTGGACAAAATGGGGCCTAATGGGAGTTAGTTTTCACCCCAACTTTTCTCACTTCAAAGTCATTGGCCCAAAGGATAGATTTTATAACTTAGAATTTTGTTGACTTGACAGCCAAAAAGTGTTTAGTTTAAAAAGAAAGGAAAGGTGTTTGGTTAGGAACAACCTAGGCTTTCATATTACATGTTTTATAATATCCAAAGATTTTGAAAAGCATGTTCTAGGATATATATCTGCATGAAGGACCCATCTTCCAAACCAAAATCCACAAGGAGATAAAGAACCACTGAAAATCTAGAATGTGATATCCAAATTGTAATGGTAGAATTTGATTAACTTCAGATAATGGATTGACTCGGTTCTCATCCCTAATATACAACAGTTTCCATCCCTAATACACAAAACAAAGGAGCAGAACATTGGTCTATGTTCTAACTATTACACTTGAGTTAAAGTTACATTCTACTTCTAAGGCTGAACTGGTTTCTTATGTATGTAAAAAACTTTTTTTGGTTTTGCTCTCTCTGTTTATACTAAATTGGTTGAGAAGAATAACCGTCAAAAATTTCCAAGAATCTTTAACCACGTTCTTCACTCCCTCATTTGCCTCGGTAACTTCTATGCATGGTTACCATGTGTTGCTTCATATTCAACTTTTGGCTTCAACTGCATTGATTGGTTTCTTGACCCAAATAGCTTCTACCAATTTGCTTTTGGTCTTCCTCCAATCGAGTAAATCACTTGATAAGTGAAATTAAAGGTTCAATGCTTAACTTTTAGCTTCAACTATATTGATTGGCTTCTTGACGGAAACAGCTTCCATTATTTTTATTTTTGGTCTTCCTAAAGTCAACAGCATAAAATTTACTGTCCATAAGTTGTTACCTTATTCGGTCAATGCTGATTTCTGTTGTGCTAGGCCAAAAGATGGCATTAACAATTGCTTTATAAACATATTCCTCCATCCAAAAAGAGTCTCTTTGAGATTGAAGAGTTGATACTCTTTTGACTTCAAAATACGGTGTGAGAGGGAGGCATACATATGACTTAGTGCAACCGAGAATGGTATCATCTTGTGTTTGCTCTTATTCAAGTTTTGAGAGGAGATTGTGATGACTGCAGTGTGGAGAGGTATGAAGATTAAAAAGCACAAAAAAGAAGAAAAAAAAAAAAAAATAGTGATGCGAGGATGGTGGGGAAGAATGATGAGCGACATTGGCCTTAGCAAACATGAAAGCAAGCAATATTTCGGCGGTGGTGTTGCTCTCGACGCTTTATCATGGAGTCACTTTAGAATATTTAGAGGTCCACCGTATACTCATTTCACTTGTCATGCTTACAGCTGATACAATCAATTAATTGTTATGGATTCTGATTTTGGATTCCTGCATAACTTAAAGGAGAGAGAAGGAAATATGATATCCAATCAAAGTGACTGCTTATGGTGGGAGCAATTTGCTAGCTCATGCAAATCAATCACGGCTGGAATTTGGAAACTCTTTTCTTTGGAAAAGTCTTGCTGTTTCAAGTCTTGCTTCGCTCTTCGATGCATCAAGCGCACACCGGACACATAAATTAGCCGTGCGTCCATGTTACTATGCGTGCGGTGCGCGCTAAGACCCATCCACGACCAATCCACAGGTGCTTGCTTGCGGCACTGAAGGTTCAGTGCCGCAAGTCTTTTCCCTCTTTCCCTATAGAAGCCAATCATGTGACATTTTCTCTATCAGTATCAACATCTCTAGAAAACTGCCTAAAATTCTCTAGTAAAAATTCTTTGACCATCTTACTGCTAACAGCAACGGGCCGGATTGAAAGAGAAGGAAGAAGAAAGGATATTGCCTTCTCATACAGCCTGAGTCTTTCACACAGATTTTTGCATGAAATCTGCAATCTGCTCCATCTCCATTGCTCCAGAGACTGTGAATCAAACCGTTTCACTCTGCTGTGATAGAACCTTCTCAACTCGAGTGCCAAGACCACTTAATGAAGACTTGAAATACCCCTCTGAATAGGATGACTAATGCCTCTAATACTTAGATATCCATGCCATGCCAGCTTAAAAAGGTCAGGGTTTGAGAATGATGATCCAGCCACCAAAATTTGTTCATGCTGCATTCCGCACCTCAAACTTCTTGTACTAATATTATTATTCTATCTCTATATAATGGAGAAATCAAGCGTGGAAATATTACTCATTCTCAGGAACAGCCCCTGGATTGGACTCGTTGGGGGAACCAATATTTTTCTCCTCTCCAGTAATGGTGAGAAGGTGCAATTATCAGTCCTTTGTCCAGTCATTCCCCAGTCTTACCCCTGTTTTAGTCTACCCAACTTAAAATAGTCTTACCTCTATTTATTTTGGCATTAAGTTGCCAAAAACCTTTGTGCCAAGGGATTGGCAAGGCCTCAACACAAATATGAGCGAAAAAACCTCCTCCTTGGTCTAATAACCTTGCTTCCAATGTTTTAAAGCCAAGACTTTACAAGCCAAGATGCATGATCCTGTAAGAGAATTTTATTCATTTTATTCTCTGTAACAATGTGAAAATGAAATTGCATCGACTTATAAATGAGTTTTGCCAATCTCTGGTAGCTTAGCTCGTTGGCAGCTTCAACAAGACCGTCCTTGATGTTTTTCTTCCATCTCTTATGTAGCAAATCTTTTGGGTACTAGGCATAAAAGAATGGATGTCCATGCAAGCATCTTCAAAATGACGGCCTACAGTTGAGCATAAAGCACTTCGTTCCATGTATCAGGTATACCTGGAAGACACCAATGCAAGCAATCATGCACTCCTGTGGAGGACTTGGTGCTATATCTGGATATATGTCCTTCATCTCTCAACCGTGACAAAGCAGTAATATCCAAGAGTTTCACCCTTGTTCCCCTCACAGCACCTGCAGCAACTGTATCACTAGAACCATCCTGCAGAACCTCACTCCCACCAGCCAATGGAATGGTATTGTCACAGCTTCCCCCAGAGTTCCATTCTCCATTGACAAATGCCTAGGAGAGATCGTCCTGAAAAAAGCCTTCAATTGTGGATGTTGTGGAAGCTGTGCATCAAGCCACTTGATAACACTATAGATGGTGAGATTTTTGGCATTCCCTATCATTGCAAGCTTTCTATCAGTGTTGAGTTTTCCACTAACATACATTTCCCATCTGTTTGCTGTAAACTTGCCTCTATTCCAATGGTGTCCAGTGTTAAGTACCAGTACATCAAATCTATGAAGATACTGCTTTAAAAATGTTGCAGGGCGATCAAGATGCATAGCATAATGGGTAGCTGGATCTGATCTGTTTAAAGGCTCCAATTCACATAAACTAGCAGACCAGTAGTACAGAATGGTCGTGTTTGTGCTTGGGAATCGATATGCCCAACCATCAGGTCGGATGGCACCACGAGCTTTCAGAAGGCCATACTCCTTTCCAACATCCATCACTGCCCGGCTATATTTACCACCAGTGACCATACACATCAGGGATTGGAACTGCTCTCTTCCCAATGAATCCCCTACCACAGCAATTGTTTTGTGCTGCATCCTGGAAATCAAACACTAATTGTGATAGCATGAAAATCTTTCCTGAAGCAATGCACAATACATTCCACCGCAAGTAAATAATCCACTCATCTAGCTTAAAAGAATGCAAAAGATGTATTTTTTTTCGGAATAATAAAATTATTAGTTACACACCTTCTCAAGAATTCAGTTCCTTTGAACTCTGGCATATCACAACCTTGTGGCTGCCAGCGAAAACTCTCATAGGAGAAATCATTTCGTTTCATCAACCGGCATGCCCACATCTGTGAAAGCCACTGCTTGCAACCAAAACCAGAATACAATGGCCGTCTTTTGTCTGCAACCCACTTTCCCTTTGCATAATTACATTCTACTGACAAGCAGGAAAAAAAGAAAAAAGGAAAAAAAAAAAACTCAGGTACTTGTGTGATACTCATAGCTCTGAAGAACCAAACTTTCACAGAAAAAAACATTTGAGAGGAAGTCTCATGCATCCACAAACACACAAATGTGTGTCTGTATTTAAATACTATGCATATATACATATATTTACACACATGTACATACATATATAATGTGTATATAGATGTGCATATGCATTTATTATAATCGCAAATGGACAAGATACTCAACCCAATTGTATTTATGAATGAATTAGAACCTGACCATGAGGATCTGGATCAGGAAAATAAAGTTGATTATAAAATCAGAAGAGACATAATAACAGCTTTAATAGATAGTGGACAATCATTATACATTCCTAGCAAGAAATTATCATTATAATTACCCATCCAAAAAAATCAGATGCTGAAAAATGTAGTAATAATCACCTTTCTTCTCTGCAGGAGCCTTTTCTGATTCTTTGCCCTCATCTTCCTTCTCCAATGAGCTATTCATAGAAGAAAGCATCGGTGCAACACCAACAACGTTCCCCCCTGTTTCATTAGGTAATGCATTTCCAAGTCTGCCTACAGTTGACAAATCTTCCTTTGTAGATGGCTGCTCATCTGTATTTACCGAGGGAGTTGATGGAGTTTGTGCAGGAGCCACTGTTGCTACAAAAGAAGCCCCGACACAAAATTTGGAAGGGGAACACAAATGAATACCAACTAGACCAAAACGAGTTGAAAGGGAGAAAGATATGGCATGGAAAGTGATACCTTGAGAAAGTATATCAGGCATCTCTGGAGGTGGAAGGAAAGTAGCAAGGATCGGTGTTTTCTCCCATGCCCAAACAGTAAGGGTTGTGCAGATGAGAGCAATAAGACTGAAAAAGAGTTTATTACCTCTCAATTTGTGCAAACTCCCCACTTTCATCCCTTCAGAGATAACCTAGAACACAGCCTGCTTCTAATATGAGATATGGGTACCTCAACGATGTTATGCATGGACTGATCCAATTTCCTCTCTGCAAGATCACTACACATTTTCAATGTAATACAAAAAGAGCCAACATGAATTATACTGAATTAAATTTAGCAAAATGGAGAATCACACATGCATGCATGCATGCATACGCACGCGCGCACGCAGAGACCTCCAAGTATGCTTTTTCTTTTATACCTATTATTTGTGACAGAAAACAACAACATTAGAGTGTATACAGGTGAAATTTGAAGGCAAAGTGAATGCACACTCCTAAGAAGCCACTAAGAAAATAAAATAAATTTACAAAAGAAACCCCTAAGAGAGACGGCACACCAAGACAAGCTCAGTGGTACGCTAACAAGAAAAAGCACACAAATAGGCAACTCAGTATGGTGCTGATAATGTACGAGTGCATGACATGTCCCCATATTGGCACATGATATGGTAGCTATGCTGACTCCACCAGCATACCCAGCATCAGTACAGGACGTAGTGAACTGACTTGTAGAGGTGAGGCACTGCTAGGAGCCCAGTGCTGAGATTGAAACCCTGTCTAGAAGTACAAGAAAATGAATCTTGGCACTTTGGAGCATATTTCTTAAAAACTTGACCACAATAACCTGCTATTTACTAACCTAAGCATGTTACAAATTGTAAATTACATATTACTTGGTTTTAACTATTTTGATTTTCTTAGAAGAATCCCATAAAGAGCAAGCAGAATGGAACAGTATAGTGAAAATAGATGCAGTACGATTACTAACATAAATTGAAGCTATTAAGAAGTCAAGGGAGTTGTGGCACATTTGAAGAAATGCAGAAGATTTAGTCGGACGACACAACTAGAAAAGAACACATCCATAAGAATATGTATGGCACCATGACTAGGAAAGAAACTCCTGATATGTCATGTAATCCAAAGTCCAGCATCTCATAGAACAGACATAAAAAAAAAGGTGGCCAAAACATAGCAACAGGGAGTTATCCCTTTGTTTTCTCAAGAATAACTAGGTAACAGCAGCATTTGCTACAGTTACTCAATGCTGTAAGTCCAACAGCAAAACAAAAAGCTTACAGAATCATTTCAAGGATGGCGACAACATGAAAGGTCTTCTAAGCATAGGATAATTATTTGGCAGTTTCTTTACAAGCTTACTTGATGGCTAGTGAAAGCCATTCAAAGAAGCTTCTATAGATCAAGAAGAAACAAGTCATTCATCTAAATGTGCCTCTTATGAGAAATTTAAGCAAAAAACTCACTATGGGGGAAAGGATTATTTAAGTTACAACAATATGGCTCGATAAAATTACAATATTAATAACAACAAAGTTTTAATCTTAAACTAACTGGGTTCGGCTACATGAATCCTTTTTTTTTTATTCTGCTTGATTTAGAGTTTCTGCAAAATATAAAGATACTAAATCTTTCTTGGCCAAACTACATTATTGACCCTTGAATTTAGGAGTCTGAAACTTCAAAAGGTTGCAAAAGTGATCCCAAACTTTCTTTTTATTTCACTTTGATCCCTACCATTAAATAGGGAAGACATCATTTGATTTATCCCACATGGCAGCACACGTGGCATATAAGTGGCAAAATCAAATTTAAAACCCATTATCAACCAGTTAACCCAATATCCAATAATCCTAAAAAAAACAACGTTCTCCCCCTCCCCCCACCCAAACATGTGGCTTCCAGCGGCTCTCCCTTTACACACATGGCATCCTGCCTCCGCCACGGCCCCCTCCATCGCACCCCCCCACCCCCCACGCGAGTGAGGCATGGAGAAGGGGGGCGATCGAAGGTATAGTGAGTCGATGAACTCTACTTGTTTCGGTGAGTAGAAGTAAAGGGAGGAGCAAGTTTAGTATACGTAATGAGCAGTAAGGTATGGTCAAGTTCCTCTACAAGGAGTAGAGGAGAGAACCATTGTAAATTCTAGCCGAGAAGTCAAACTTGCTCGCAGCCAAACTCCCCGCCCACCACCCTTTGCTATCTCGCGCTATTGGGCCTAGGCCAATCCATGTGTTCTCCTCCCTCTCCTGACCCTTCACCCCCCCCCCCCCCCCCCCCTTCGTCCTCACCTACGGCTGGGACGAAGGAGGGGGGACCAGAGAGGAAAACGCTGGGGGTGAGGGAGGAGGCTATGGCCAGAATGGGGGGATGGACAAAGGGGGCCACGACAGGAGGCGGGAGGAGGAAAAGAAGGTTGATTTTCTTTTTTTTTGGATTATTGGATATTGGGTTAACGATTGATCATAGGTTTTAAATTTGATTTTGTCACCTGAATGTCACGTGTTCTGCTATGTGGGACAAAAGCAAGCAATATCTCCCTTGTTAATGGTAGGGATCAAAATGAAACAAAAAAAAAAATGTTCAAAATCACTTTTGCAACTTTTTAAAATTTAGGGACCAAATGATATAGGCCTCTAAGTTTGAGGGTCAATACTATAGTTTAGCTATTTTTCTTTATTACTTTCTCTCATATAATTTTCAATCTATTTTACCTTTTTTTCTGCATATATCAAGTTACTCCTTTGTGCCGATGCATCTCTAGTTTATGTTGCAAATATTCAAACCATCTAAGTCGTCTTTTCTTAATTAGTTCTTAATTAACATTACCTCCATATTTTATGAATAACTCCATTCTTATTCTATTTTATATATATATATTACCATGCAATCATCTCAACATTATCATTTAGGTCACCTTCATCTTCTATATATATATATACTAACTTTCTAATATTTTATACTACAAAGCATAGCCAGTCTTATACTTGTTAAAAAAAAAAAAAAAAGTATTCAACTTAATAAATATTCAAATTAAATTTGATAAAATTGCTTAACCTTAAAAAGTGGTAATCCACCAAGTAAGATGAAGTAGCCGTTGCTTTCATTGCCTAGATTTATGTCTGCTACAAGTAGATAAAAGTGTAGAACCTTTAAAATGATGATTCAATTCATCAAGCAAGCTAAAAGCCAAAACTAAATTTTGCTGACTGTGCATTCCACTGCTTACAAAAGTTGCAATGGTAATTATGCATCAGCAGAAAACCTCAAACGATTTCAAGATGAGGTAAAACAGAGGCACGGATCAATATTCCAATGTAGAATAAAATACTATGATAACATGATGCCTACCTTTCTCGAACAATTGGGCACCCAGAAAGCCAAAGAGCTCAAATCAACTAATCAAGCAATCATTTTGGCCAAGCATGTCACATCCTTGGATTTGCATGAAAAATAACGGAGCAAATTTAGTCACAAAACAATAATACTAAAGCAGTGGTGCCATTGAATTAGGCTGAAATACCGGATTAGAAAAGGAAATAAAGAAAAGTATTACCAAAAGAAGGAAAGATTTACCAAATTTTTATTTATCAAGATTAAGCAAGGCCCCTGCATAAGGATGACACACGCAAACCAAGACATGGTCCAATTTTTATTTACTAAAGCAAAGAAGGAAATATTACAGAATTTTTAAATGACATGAAAGAGTAAACCTAAATGGTTTAGGAGCACTTCGATAGAGGATCACTAAGAGGGCCAAAAGACGAGTGAAAGCACTCCAAAAGCCATGGCATAAAAATATTTATTGATTTATCATATAAATGCAAAGGAGCAAAAGTAATAAGCCCAAATAAAAGGGAGGGTGTGGGAGGAGGAAAAGAGGAGGGGTAGAACAGGATGAAAGGAAGATGCACAACATAAACCTAACACAACTTGAAATAAGATGAACTAGAATAAATATCCTATTGAATCAGTACCCAAAAAAAAGAAAAAGAAAAGAGAAAGAGAGATCAAAAAGGGTTAAATTTAAAACCAGGAAAGCATGGTATATTTGAGCTGAAATTGTGGTTTAAAATATAAGATGGACCCAAAAATTAACAGGCGAACTAGTAATCAAGAAAGCTTGAGGACCACTAGAAAGGAAGACAACAGCCAAAGGACATCGCGGATCAAGCACTGTCACCCGTTCAAATCTTAGCACTGCCTCATGATCTAGCATCATCGCCAAATAACTCACCAATCTCAGGATTTCACAAATAGTATTTTACCTTAGCACTCGATCAGTATAGCTGCTGTAATCAAATCCTTCACGAATATCCATCCACTCAGCAAACTTTTCCACTAACACTAACAAGAACAAGCCCATCTTTCGGGCTAGAAATTGTAACAGTTCCGTCCGCTAGATCTCAAAAAAAATAAAACCATACAAGACCTGCATTTCAAACCATAATTTTTAAAAGCAAAAGAGGAATCTAACAGACCCACCCCAGAACCAGAGCCAGAAACAACCAAAAGCCACAACCTTTTCATCATAGATCATTAATACTGCACTTAAACCAAGCCTGATCAGAATTAAGATCAAGGAAAACCCCAACAAAATAGACCGCAGGGGATAAAGGGCGTCCGATGACTTCAAGATCACATCTTTAAGATTCTAATCAAAACCCGAACCAGAGCTCTAATCAGATCAACTCACCACTGAGGGCCGCCGGAGAAGGACGAAGCACGAAGACGACGGACGGACGGACGGACGGCCGGCAGCTTCGGAAGAAGCGCCGGCAGTCGAAGATAACGGCACCGAGCACCAAGAAGACGGAAGTTGAAGAAATAACGATGGAAATTACGGGATTGAGAGGCAAGGGGGAAAAAAAGCAAAGGGAGGAGGAACAGGAGATCCTGTTCCTGAGAAATTTGAATGCAAACGTAATGTTCGACAAGAAACGAATCCAATACCGCAACACAGAGATGAACCGGCGATTATTTGGTACCCAGTGGACCCACAGACGCGGCTCTCGCGAGTGATGAATGGAGTAATTTCGTGTTTGGTGCCGGGACCTTTATTATTCGCCTGTCGCTGGGCGGCGTGGATTTTTTTGGAAGCTGGGGTGGATTGGGTACAAAAGAATGGGATCTAATAAAAATAGGAGCATCGCCGGCGTGAGTCCCGATGTCGACGAACCTAAGGCCGCCGTGCGGGCATTTTTGAACCTTGCCATCGTGTCGGGCGTTCGCTGGGATCACGGGGGCTGCCGCGTTGTTGAAAATGATTTTATTAATCAATATTTTATAAACAGTGCTGTTTACCGTATCCACAAAATGACCCAGTTACGGATCGCTTGCTAACGTAGCGTATCGCAAACCGATCATCAAATCTGTTTCGATCTAGCTCTGGTTTTATGTTTAGATCTTAATTTTAAACTCAAATTCAACCTACTTATTAATTAAATTTAATTAAATCAAACTTATAAAAAGTTTTAAATCTAATAAATTATTCAAATTTATTTAAAAATATTACATTTAAGACAAGCTTCTAATTATTATTTTATAAATAAAATTTAATAATTAATAATCAAAAGAAAAAGAATCAATTTCAACTTAAATTTTATTTAAAAACTCTAAATTTTATCCTAGTAAATAGTTATTCTTCGGTTTACAAATTATAATATCTAAAATCTTTGTTTATATACTTACGGACATTATAAATAAGAATTTATCAAATTAAATAATAAAATATAAATATTTAGATATGATTAGAGGAAAAAAAAAGATCAAAGGAAAATTGATTCTTAAGATTAAAAGAAGAATTAGTTTAAATTAAAGTTCACTCAATAAATTTTTAAAGATAATTAAAATGAAGAAAAATAAATTTTATATATTTAAAGTTTCAGATTAAGTCCAAAAATATAAAATTTGAATCCAATCCAAAATTTATATTGGATTCAAAATCTAATTGAATCTCGACTTAATATCAAAAGATTAAATGTTCTAGGTTTTTTTTTCAAATTATTTATATTTTTTATCATAAATTGATGATGATTTTATTTATTTAATTTGAATGAGCCTATCATTTATGCTTCAATATATAAAATCTTAACCACTTGGAGATATATATAGAAGCACCATAGCTTACATATCCATTGTTGATGGTTGTTATGTCAAGGTATTCATGGAGAAGATATTCATTATTGGTGGTCATTCATGATTTATCAAGAAGGTTATGGATTATAGATTATAAAGTCATATTGATGACTTGTGTATTTTCATTGCTGCTCCATTATTGTTGCTTCCTAGCGTGTTAAAATTTGCATGAATCAATAATAAATCTATTAAAAACTTTACATATCTTTGCTTGCAAACTTCTTAATTCACCAGATTCTTTAGGAGATTTCTGCAAAAGTTCAGCACTCTCTGGATTTCAAATCTTTTCCAGAGTCTGGGAAATCTTAAATTTCATGTAAGCATATAACCAAACCAACAGACGCCAAAAGGGATGTTATAAGCCAAAAGATTCTTCCATGCAAAGGTCTGCAGGAATAGAAAAGGAAGCTGCAAATAAGAAAAGAAGCCATTCATTGCTCCAGGAAATGGTAAGGATGAATGGTCTTAGCAAAGACATAGATTTGCTGATGAAGACAACTCACATGTACATCTTTGGGAGCAGAAGCTAGTTCATATATATGGTGCAACTAATATGTACATATTTGTTACAAATTGAAACAAACCACAACAACACGTCAAATATCAAGAACATAATACAGCTAACATCAGGTTGTCTTTCATTGCATCAGTGATCCCACGTACAAAAATATCTTTACATCCAAAACCATGAAATATATTCACAGGTTCCTCTCCATTTTAAGCTGCAGTGAGGATAACATGGCTGCAAATTTCCTCCTCCTCATCTTCTCTTGCTTGATGTCTGTCAACTTGTCATAGACACACCAAGGAAAGCTCAGGAAATGAGGCCTTTTCAAGCCTTCATTATAGCAACCCCAGTAATCTGGATGGTATGTCACGTGATACCAAGCTGAAGCCTTTGCACAAACATCATCTTCATCCTCACCATTGATGTGCTTCTCATTGAACCATGCTCTAACCTCTTTCCTCAATGACTTGACTGCCAATCCAATTGCCTCGCCATCCTTATACTTATTGAAGGTCTTTGACATCTTCATAATACTCCCACTAAGGATCTCAGCTTCGGTTTTTATGCCATAATGTTCCATCAGGTTCCCCAACTTGAAATCATACTCCCCCTTGAGCCAGAAAGCTTCATCGACATACTCCTCGAAGCCATCAACTTCCATGTCAGGGTCATATGATTTCCTAGCCACCTCCATTGTAAACACCTTTATCTGGCCTGGTTGGGGTGCGTGGTCTTTGATTGCTCTGTAGAGCTTTCCTATGACTCCCGTAGACTCATAGGTAACTTTGTCTAGCTTTTCCATGAAGTCAGGATACTCCTTGACATGTAAATGACTAGGGATTTCAGCAGGCACTCCTGTCTTTGGGAAGTCAACAGCAATAGAGAAAAGCCTTGCGAGCTCTATACATTTCTCACTCTCAGCCTTGAGTGGCTCCTTATCTGCAAAGACTGTGTGAGCATTTGCAATAATCCCTAGGCTGTCGTTGACAATATAATTTGTGAAGTATTCCATTACTTCCTGTACCATATCAGCATATACATGTATTAGCGGCGACAATATGTTCTATGATAATAAGTTTCTTAATGTTTCCCCCCACCCACCCCCAAAAAAAAAAAAAAAAATCTTGCTAATTGTGCATGGACAGTGAAAAGAGTGGAGATGTCTCCAATATTTGACGGTACATGTATGTCCTGAAAGATGGCAACAGGAGACAAGAAAAGGCAATATGGTAGTTGACATTGCAGGCCTCTTTTACTGGAGAAGATCCCATGTTCTTATCTTGAGGTATTTTCGGAAGTAATCAGCATGGCAGCTCTTCTAGACAGGCGCAGCTCCCAACATACAAATAATAAATAAATACTAGGAAAGCAGGTAAATGGCCCTGGATGACTCTAACCAAACCCAAAACATTTTACATTAACCTGAAATGGAAGCTCACCTTGTTTATGGATCAAAAGAAACATGGGAGGCAGGAAGTGTTTTATCATGAGATAAGCTATCAGAAGATCAGTGAACAAATCAACTAGATGATGTAACAGAAATGAATGTAACATCTAAACTCTGTTTTAATATTTAAAGTAAATGCATAACAACAATTTCATTAGATGACAGGAAAAAAGACAGAAGGAAACAGCCCCAAAGTCCCTTGGATTAACCTGAGATTATCTTTTCTTCACGCAAATTTCCTAAGAAAGATGGAAGTAGAATTGCTTCATGAGGTACTCAGTGCATGTACGCAGTTACAACTAGCTTTTTTCTTTTTACCTTTTCACTGACAAGTGCCTAAGTATGTTAATCCAAATTAGCAACCTTGAATGAATTTATATAATTTTCTGTTCAAGGAGTCACAAAAATCAGGTGGTAATGCAATTAAAGGCATTTGATGGTTTACACAAGAAGCTACCTGGAATAAGGACTCCATTACAACAGAAGGAAAGAGGTGAGCAGGAAAGTACTAAAAGAATTTCCAAGGGCAAGATAACACTAAATATATCTCTAATCAACCATTCAAATGAATCTGTTTCACTACAATCTTCTGAAATTGAATTTCCTTCCATACAATTAAGCTGGAAAAATCACAATCTTGGATTCTTAATTTGGTAGTTCAGCTGTTTCCACATATACTGAACATATGCTCTTTTTATTCTGATATGCAAATGGTTTTAGACAAGTGGCACTAAGAAAACAAATGATCATAAGATAAAATAGAGAAATATAAGAAAGTTTGATCGTTTACAAGAATGTCTATGACTTGAAAGGATTACCTCAACTGTCACATCATGATCTAAAATCTCACTTGGAGCTGAAGTATAATCCATGGGCGTGACTACACGGGGAGGAATGAGTTTAGCATCCCAACTCACAAAGTATATATCCCCATCCAAGTCACTTCCTGAACACTCATTTGGGTGGGGCCTGAAAATAATGAGACACAAAAATCAAGAAATGATATCATTACTTGTACTGAGAAACTTTTTTTTGCAAGCACCAGTGAATCAAAAGGATCCAATAATAGCATGCTTTAAGTATATATTGTGCATATAAACCAATTACCAATGGTTGCAAAAGAAGAAAATGGAAACATGTACATGCACAAAAGAATATGTAAATCACTAATAAATGGAATAATTTTTTATGCATATACCTTTATAAATACTTAAAATTGCATGTATACCCTTACATATTTACTATTTATGTGTACAACCTTTTTTTGCGGCAGGTAGATCCTTATAAATATTTAAAATTACATGTATACGCTCAAATTACTATTTGCAAGTATGTCAAATAATTTCATTATGGATGTATACCTTTACAAATTTACTAATTACATATATATCATTATAAATTATTTCCTTTTGCACATCTTCTTTTATTAAGTTAAGGGTATGCATACAAGAAAAAATAATTTACAATGGTAGACATGTAAATAGAAATTTTAGATATTTATAAGGGTTTATATGCAAAAACATATAAGGCTATTTATGTAATTTCAGATTTTGTTAAGGGTACGCAAGCAAAAAAAATCTATATGAAAAACCCCAAACTCAATCTCATCTAATATAATAATCTGTGTGACCTATACTGATGAGTGATAATGCACTGTTTGAAGAAAGCAGTTTTCTATAGATCCCTTTTGTACCATTGATAACCATCCTTCGGCACTAGTTGTCTAATAAATCAAAACCCACAAGGTTCACATTATCAATAGGTGACTACTGATTAAATGAAACTAAAGAATTCAACTAAGGAATTCAACTAAGAAGGCTTAACAATAAGGATGAGGCTAGAACCTTATAATGTAAACTATCTGCACGCTTAAGTATCTGGATCAAATGACTGAATACCAAATACAAACAAATAAAAAGAAGAAAATAATACACAAATAGTTTATTATCCAGATTATGGGAAACACTTTCATCAACAAGGGGCCTATAGAGAGCAGTTGATAACACTAAGGATGATATTACACATGGGTCAGTCCACCTGGGTTATAATACTGCTAAACACAATAAAATATGCATAAACAATTACTCGAACGATGAAACAACCTTGGTGAGAGACAATTAGAAGAAATATGATTAAATCATAACCTATAAGGTAGTAGTTATTCCAAAGCAAAGCAACACTCGAGGAACCTCATGTTCTTAACCATTCCAAGTCCACCCCTCAGAAATATCAATGCGGCACAAAATATACAGCAAATGCAGCTTTTAGAACTGTAAATTGTACATGACTATAATGTTATAAATTATATGCAATTATATCATTATATTTTTCAAAGACCACAATGTCAAATATTTTAAGAACACAAAAAAGGGCCATGCCAATTTGTTTTTGCATGTGAGTTTTTATCTTGCGTGGGTTTTTATGGATCTACTTAAGTATATACATGTGTCCACGCACATGTTATATAAGCATTTATGAGGTTATGCTCCTTACAAACTGTTGTCACCAAGACACCTCGACTATCAGCAAGCCTTCGACCGTCTTCTCCGACGAACCAAGGATCCTCCAATGGACTTCTCTCGATCGGAAACCTGCAAAAAATCCCTGGGCTGAGGATTCCGATGGAGACACTCCAATGCTCAAGTTAGAGTCCTGGGCAATGGCCCTAAGCTTGAAGGAAAGCTTGAGTGTTCAAGAGGAATCTCTCTTTGTGCGAGCGTGTAGGTGCCCTTTCCAGCAGGTCGGCGAACCTACGGCTGAGTTCTTCCAGCCGACGGTTGTACTCATCAAGGCATCGCTTTGCCTTGCGGTTGATCGATTCGCTGATGGACCCCTCTCCTGGTGACTCAGAAGATGAAGAAAGGGGGAGATGCCGATGCCCTTGCTCGGGCTTCTTCCCGTGCCATCGTCCGTAAGAGGGAGGGCTGTTTGAACGATGAGTGAAAGATCGAGGCTGTTTGGGGGCCTCGCAGTGGTGTTGCTCTTACTGGTGAGCTTGACGGCCGCTTAGGCGACGCACTGGTGAGGTATGACGGCGGCGAGTCTCCCGACGGGAAGATCTCCCACAAGTGGATTGATGGCTGGTGCGAGCAACAGCAACAGGGAGAGCAAAAGTCCCTGGCTGCTGTTGTATGGCCATGAAATGCTGCTCCTGCAGCTCTTGGACCGCCGCCACCAACGCTTGAACTTGTTGGATGAGGGTGGCGAGCTGATCCGCTTGGACGATGTGAGGCGAAGAAGATGGCGGAGCAGGGAGGTCAGCCTCCTGCTGCTCGATTCGCCGCGAGGGCTCTCCCACATAGCTAGTAGAGACCTTTTGAGCGTGCGTCATCACCGCCATCTTTGATCTAGAGGGATGGGGATATGCAAGCTAGTATCACTTATCTATGTTCTCCCTTCCTACCTGGCGAGCCAATCTATTGTCGCCAAGATACCTCTTTGATCATCGACAAGCCTCCGACTGTCTTCTTCGGCAGACCAAGGCAGACCAAGGATCCTCCAATGGACTTCTCTCGATCGGAAACCTGCAAAAAATCCCTGGACCGAAGATTCCAACGAGTACACTCCGATGCTCAAGTTAGAGTCCTGGGCAACAGCCCTAAACTTGAAGGAAAGCTTGAGTGTTCGAGAGAAATCTCTCTCTGTGCAAGCATGTAGGTGCCCTTACTTGATCGAAGGTCCCTCTTACCTATTTATGGGAGTTCGTGGCATAACAGAATGTCAAAGCGCGCATTTTGGAGACTGGGTGGCCATAACAGAATTGATAGAATTTACCCCTCACGTCCTCTGGGGCTTAAGTGGCCATAACAAAATTGGCAGAATTTGCCCCCCCACGTCCATGGCGAAGGGAATATTTCCGTTGTGATTCGGAATCGTGGGAGGATCGTGCAAACCATTATAAGCAGTAGGGGTCATGCACATGGGCCCCACAGGGAGTCCGATCCAATGGCCAACGGAGGGTCTTACCCGGGTTGTCAATTAGAAGTCTTACCCGGATGGCCGACTGAAGATCCTACTTGGGTGGCCAACTAAGGATCCTACCCGGATGGCCAATTGAAGGTCCTACTCGGATGGCCGACTGAAGGTCCTACTCGAGTGGCTGACTGGAAGTGCGATCACCACCGTCGATTGGGCATTGCCCCATCACTAACAATTTATGTCCATATTGTAATTACCCCACACTAGTTGAGCCAATTTAATGGTAAGCACTTCATGATAAAATCATTACTTATTGAAAGAAAAAGAGACCACACATTACCAATCTCAAACACTGGATGAGGCCAGCACATCAACCCCTGAAAAATCATATTTTGCAGCAGAAAAGAATTCACCAGCATTACATGGATGAATAACCCAAAATTACAACACAGAAAACTAACAAAGAGCAACATAATTGAGCATTTGTCATTGGTGAAGTGATCGTAAACTTTTACATGGGAATCCTGACAAGTTCCAAGAAATCCTTTACATGATCAAGTCTTGACCTCTAAGTTACAGTACAAGTTTGAATAAAGTAAGACAATAAATGAATCTAGAACTGTAGTGATTTGTCGCCAAAAGTGAAGTCTGACACAATTCACAAAAGCATCAAATCTAAGATTTGTAGATTGGGCAGACAAATCATAGTGCCAGGCCCTTTAAAATACTTGGAAACAAGCCATCCATAGTTTAACTCTGAGATAATAGTCCGAGCACTGAAATAGATTGATGCATGAAGATTTGGAGTCCAAGGTCTGATACAACTTCGTCATGCATCAAACTGTCTACTTTGAAGTTCATACTGGTTCTAACAGTACTTTGATCTCAGGTTCCTAAAACTTCACTTGTTCATTCTTTTCTAATGGGTGCACACTCACTTCATGCTTGCTCCCCTTTGATTTACTGTGTCATTTTGTTTTTGCTTGATTTGACACTCTTCTAGAAGTAGCAAATATCCTCTTAATGCTGCTAATATCTTGAAGGTCATTTTGTCCAAGCTGTTGATTTACCCTGAATATGTCATACAGAGAAGAACAAGCTATTATGGAGCCATTTGCTCCTGGCTTCACTTTAATTTCATAGATCTGCTCCAATTTATTAGTTCCATTAAATATGTCTCCATCTCTTTCTTTTGCACGACAACTTCAAGATAACAAAGCAAATTCAGATTTGTTTCTATCTACCATCAATTTTGAGAAATTTTACTTCCAGCAATTTTGACCAGGATCTTATTTTTGACTTTTTATTTCCATTATAATTAAAGTCTCTTTTTTTGTTACTTTTGGTTTCTAATCTCCAAGCATTCCTCCATCATATTTAACATTTTTCTTACCCTCTTTTCATCAATCAATACTATTTCATATCATAGTAACATACGCCACCATACATTTCTTTGAATTCTAAGATCATCAATGGGTAGTGCAAGAGTTTGGAAGAATATTTCACATGAATAAAATCTTCCAGCATTTTAATCCTAGTTCCCACAAGTTCCAATTAGGAAAACCAGTTAGAATTATACAACTGATATGTGTGAATGATTCTCTCTCTCTCTCTCTCTCTCTCTCTCCCCCAGCGGATTTCACTGTGAAACGATAATTTTTGGTGCATAAAGAGAAGATCTAGAATCAAATTCCACCATACTATACCGTACAAACTACATCATACCATACTGCATGTTTTTCGATACGAGTTTTGTACAAGTATGTTTTTCGATACGAGTTTTGTGGACCTTACCTACAATAAATAACTACTGAACATATATCATCTTATCAAAATAAATACCTACATATGTTAACAGTCAATAGCTAGAAATACATGTATTGATATTATCCTACAATGGTATGCAGTTCAGGGAAGAAAAAATTAAAACAGAACAGCAGAGTTAAAGTTTGAAGCAAGTCATATCAAGAAGAGAATTTTGAGGACTAGAATGCTTGCAGATTGAAAGCAAACTTCAAATGTAAATTCTAATTATCGTGTACCTGTTCCCTTTCTGTGGAAAAACAACACAGTCAACCATATGGTGCAGATCAGGAACATCAACAGCCGATAAGACACGGATGTCACCAGGGTGGAGACATGGGTTTTTAGCAACAACAACTTTCCCCTTCACCACAGCAGTATGGTGGTCTGATTCACTTCCACCATAAATGAAGAGACCATTATTGTGGAATTGCATTCTTCTAGTGCAAGAAACTTGAACAAATACCTGCCCATATTCCAAGGTTCTAGTCTCATCCAAGCACCCCATCATTGCCCTGCCTTCTGGAACAAAAATTCTTGACTTCGTTCTCAGTTCCAACAATCTTGATGCCCTAAATGTTTCGAGCAGCATTGAAAGAAAAGGTTCAGAATCAGGCTTGTAACCACACAATAGCAATTCTTTGAGAACGTTGGTTGTTTCTCCCTGGTACATAAGCTCGATTGCTTCTCGTGCCCTTTCTGGATCAGTTAAAATCTTGTCCAATTGATCTACAGCTTCTTCTTGCTTCATTTCAAAAATCCTATCCCTCACTCCTAGTGTTGAAAGAAGAGTGATCAACTGACGGTTGAGGAAACATGGCTGGTACTTGCTGTATGCAAGGACATCCAATTTTGTGTTATCTGATTTATACTTGCGCATGCTTTCTCGCAAAGATAGCTTCTTCGATGATGTTGGATCAACAGCAACAACACCTTTATAACCACCATACCTAATTTGGAAGGCTGATGGAGTTGAACTTTTTAAGCCGCATTTTACTGCCACTCTTCCTGCAAATTCAGCAGATATTTCCCAATACCATCAGAGAATATATATTTCGTATATCTTACATCAGGAATATCATCAACGTCATGCTTGTCAACTGTTAAAGTTTCCGTTGAGGAACTGAAAGATTGACCCAGCCTAGCAGCATATTTAGCCACATTTCTTATCTCATGGAAATCGCCCATCCACTTTCTGATAGCAGCTGCAGTTAATCTTCCACTTGAAGCAAACATCCATGCAGAATTGTCCCGTAACTGACTAGATGAGAAAGCAAGAAACTCAAACTTCTTATCTCCAATAGTTATGCCATTTCTCAGTACTGAGAGTATTCTCCTATAAAGGGCAGTACGCATTCCATTTCCTGCAAAACTAGACCGCAATGACAAATCTGTTGAATGCATTCTTTCCCAATCCTCATCAACAAAAGAAACACGAAGAAAATTTTCTATATCTTCAGAAAAATGGCGCAGCACACGATTGGACACATTAACCTCAGGTCCACAAAAGTATACTTTGGAAGGAGTCACTTGCACCCTGTAAACATAGACCAAGCCAGCATCCAAAGATACGCTAGGTGATTTTGGAAGGCGGTTGGATTTTTTAAGTTTTGAGTACTTCTTAGTGAGCCAATTTGCTGGATCAAAAAAGGAACTTTTCGAATAATACATCTCTTCTATGGCACATTCTATATAATCAATATGTATATATTGAGGACTGACCAGCCTAAAAAAGTTGTCATCGAGCGTGGGTCCAAAGAGTGTTCCATTCTGAACCATATGATTAATCTTGAAGAGAATTTTATATGGCACCTTAATCCTTGAGTGAGGTTCAACAATGGGGACCAGATCCAAGCTGCGAGAGTAGGAAAAGCCGCTCTCCAAGTGAAAATGACCTTCAACTTCTTTATAAAAGACAAAGTAGTCACGGATATTTGGAAGATCACTGTCATACGGTATCTGCAAACACAATGCAGCAGATTGCCCTAAGCTACATGATGGGGAGAAATCTGTCGTCCTGACCCACTGATCATCTTGAACATCTTTAAAATAATTATACTCGGGATCTTCATGCACAAGACCTGAGTTATGTGCAGACAATTCATAAACCTTGGGAGCAGCTATCACCTGTAGTTTGGTAATCACGGTAACAATTAGATGGAAACAGAAAAACAAAGGAGGCATCACACTTCGGGCATAAAGTACTCCACAAGGCTAAAAAGCAAAATATCTGCATCAGAAGCCTACTTTTTCTTATACTGCACATCATTGGTTTCCATGAACACAAACTTGGATATATAAGAAAGACAAAAAAGGATTTGTAGCCAACCACATTATATTCTTAGTACTTAAAAGAGAAATATATATCAGTAGAACTAGAACAGCAGCACAGTTCCAAAATAAAGCAAAAGATAATCGAAGGAAAAAAATAAGGGAGCAGATAAAGAAGAACATGAACCACAATTATCTGAATCAAAAGAGTAGTGGGACCAGAAAAGTGAAGACTGCAAAAGAAATATAAAGTAAGAAAGCAATTAGGAAGTCTATGTGTAAGCAAGATCTCAGAGAGACTAAGAAACAGGTAAGGCAGCTTTGCTAAAAGATTTAGGCTAATGAGAAATGAGCTACTAAGAAATATAATGCACGCACACATACACATATGGGGTAAAGCTAGGCTACTTTTGACCTGAAAGTAATTACTTTCCATTTTTCAGTGACACAAAAAATTCTGGCATACAACCCATGGGCCAAGTTTAATAGTATTTTACCCTTCGCTACTAGAACAATATTAAAAAAATGAGTACCAATATCCAAAATGTCTTCTCTACTTTTTTTTTCTCGTCTCTTGTGCTCAGACCCTACATTCCTCATTCCTCCACCCTTCTCCCCCTCACTTTGAGCACGCCACTTTCCCCACCCCCCCCCCCCCCCCCCCCCCCCCCCCCACCCAACCTCATCTGCCTCAGGCCTCTACCACTTACCCACCATAGCTGACCCAGCCCCCTCCAACCAATCAAAATCAGCACAGGACCTATGGTTGTTCTTCACACATACTTGATGGTGACATATCAATGGAAGTTTTGACATCCACTTATCTACTTTGGTATTCAGAACACTCTCCAACTACCCCATTCTCCTCCTCTAACAATTGCATTGTTGGGGTCCATGTGGATGACAAGAAGTTAGAGCAACATAGCAGGAAGGCTCTGAATAGAGGTGTTGATGGTATGGATGCTAATGCTTATGGCAGTTACGGAACTTATATTTCAATCAGAGTAAGATATACTGTACTGAACTAATCGATTTGACTAGAACCGAACCAATCGACTGAATATCGGTACATTTGGCCTCTTAGTTTAGCACGGCCCCCAAAACAGTGCAAACCACTCAGTTTGGTCTAATTTTAGGTGGAGTCCATGTGAGCTCACATTCTCTCTCATTTCTTATTTTTATTCAGAATTATTTAAGTAAATATCATCTTTTCTTCTCTTTCCTTTTTTTTAACTTAAGATTTCTCATGAAAATAAGGGAATACCCTTCATTTAAATTAAACAAAAATATTTAAAAAATCAAATTCCTTAATAATAAAAAAGTTATCTCTCTCTCTCTCTCTTAAGAACAAATTCAAAGAATTTCAAAAACTTATGGCTTAACAAATATCAAGTTAGGGTGCTTTCACTCTAAATAAAATCTCAAAAAATCAATTGAATTTAGAAATAATGAGAAAAAAATATCAAAAAAAATTATCTAAAAATATAATTTGTAAGCTTTAATAAACACTTGATAATCTTATAGGGTTGTTAGATTTAAATAGAATCATAATAACAGTGAACCTCACACTGATATATACTAAACTGATCTATAGCTCATCAAAATAATAAAATTAAATAGCCATAAAATTTTAAAATTAAAATGCATTTCTTAGGTTTTAAACTATGATTGTCGCTAGACTGGAGGGACTAATCTCTTGGTTTTTCTTTGCTTTTAAGAAAATTAGATTAAATTATTTTTTATAAGAAAGACCAACTAGGAAATGAATGGGAAACACCTATTTAAGGGACTTTTTGATAGATGAAATAAAAAGAATAAGAAAGTAAGCCTAACTCTCATGTGCTCACACCAAAGGTCAAGTTGAAGAATCAACTTCTGGTTTTTATTGCCTCTTTTTTCTTTTGATTTGATATGCATTATTTATCACTCAACTGAGTTGAGAAGTCTAGTTACATGTCATAGTCTATACACTAAGAAATACGCTTTAACTTTAGGATATTATGACAAGTTTAATTTTATTATTTTGATGAGCTATGAACAAGTATTATAAATCAGTGTGAGGTTTACTGCTTTTGCGATCCCGTCTAAGTTTGAAAACCCTATAAGTTCGATCAAGTGTTGACTAAAGCCTTACAAATTATATTTTAAGATATTTTTTTAATATTTTATTTTTTTAATATTTCTAAGTTAAATTAATTTTCTATAATTTTTATCCAGAGTGAAAGTATCTTAACTTGATATTTGCTAAACTACAATTTTCTAAAATTCTCGAATTTGTTTTTGAGAGAGACAGTTAACTTTCTTAATAAAATTATTTTTTGATACTTTTATTAAATATAAATGAGAAGTATTCTCTTATTTCTGTAAGAAATCTTAAGTAAATAGAAAGAAAGAGAAAAAGGGAAGGAGGAAAAAGGATAACATTTAATTAAATGTTAATGAAAATAAGAAAGAGAAGAAAGGATAAGAGCATAAGAGGCTCTTAGCCTCATATACCACATAAAAAAAAATAAAAAAATACAAAACCAGTCCTATGCCGATTCGCAGATCATCCAATTATGATTTTGATTGATCCACATGATGGTGTAGGTGAGCATTAATCAAGTGTCAAAAATGAAGTCTTAGTCCCTGATTCTCATCACATTCAAAAGGAGGAAAAAATGGATGGGAAAAGTTGGGTTGATAGGTGTCAACTGTTGCACTTGATATCGAAGTGAATTCAGTGATCCAGCTGAGAAAAACAAGGTTATGGCAAGAAGGGGGTTAGGTAATAGACCACCTATATTACCTTAATATTCTTCCTATACTCTCAAGCAATTAAGAGTAGAAAGGTATTCTTGAAATTTAATGGGGCGCCAAATGTGCCATCATTAACCTACATGGTTGACCTGCTGGGCATATATCTTTTTACTTGATTTATTGGTGTTTGTAAACCTCATCTATCCACAATATTGGTATGCATCTGACTGATATGCATATAAATACATACATTACGTATACTATATGAACATATATTTTTTCCATCTATGCAGATTTGTATGCATGGATGTGGGCTTTTTATATATATGTAAGAATACATTATTAAGGGCTGATATACATTGTTGACCTCTTTCAAAGCTTTAGCTTTTGGGGACCTAAAATTAGTTAAGATATATGTGTAAATATGTATATATCTACATATGCATGGATGCACCACCCATCCACATGCATGCACACAAGTACGCAAAGATATGGACATGCACATGTGAGCACACATAATAAGCAAAAGAAAGTTCTGATTCTTAAGATGAATCAAGGGAAAAAAAATCTCTCAAGATGGCATTCTTGTTTTGCTTTATAGTCTAAAATAAGAAAATCATTCTTGATTTATCATTACATCACTTCAAAAATGCATCTTAGTTTTACTGATGAAAGCCTCACATATTGCAACAAGTTAACAAACATACAGAGATCGTAAGGTTACAGCTTAGACAATAATAATATGAACATATAATGCATCAGCATGTTTTTTGTATTGATGTGTTTATCCATTGTTATAGGCACTACCATAACTTAGTTCTGAAGCAACTTCATTATTAAGTAAATTAAGGAAAAAAAAAGAGTTAAAAATTGTAAAAATGGTTTACAGAAGCAAACCTGAATCAAGAGAAACTGTGAATATTGAGCTGATGAGCGGTGCAGCTGTATTTCCCATATGCTCTCATAAGCAAGTTCTAATTTATATGAATGGCTTCCCTGTGATAGGAAAATATATATTTTCCTCCAATTGAAACCAAAATTAACAGTAACATGCCTTGCAAACCAGAGGACAGATAATTTGTTCTGTGAAACTGGAGAGCCAAAATGGAGTGCCGTATTTTCAAGAACAAATAAAGAGGTCCTTGGCTTAGGTACGATGTCGTGTTCCATATCTTGAACCTTTAAAAGAAAGCCATCAGACCACGCAAGGTGCATACGGACTATAGACTCGGCATGTCGGTTTGTTAAAAACTGAACTACTGCATATGCTCTGGATTTTGCTGTGACATGTTTGGGGAGTCTAAACTTAAGTGCATAGATAGTTCCCTCGCCTGCATGCTTCTCCAGAAATGCTGTTACACTTAGGGCAGTAGCAGTTATAGGGAATCCATAGATCCGAATAGTCTTGCATCCCATTCTTGAAGTAGTATGACATGCAACAATACTGCTCAGGTTCAGAACTACCGCAGACATAAGAGAACCTTATGTTAGCATTTGCATAGCTGGAATATAGTTTACTAGGGGAAAAAAAAAAAAGGCTGGCAGAACAACAATGTAAATATTTGAACCTCCAAGAAAAGACTCCGACACTTATGCTTTTACATTTCCATCACAATTTGTATGATTTGTTAAACATGGACGAAAGAGTAACATTGACAGAAATTCTATTCATATCTAAAATAAAGATGTTAGACAAAAAGGTTTAACATAGAAGATTTAAAATGTTCATTTTCAATTCACAGAAAATATCTACATTCAAGCTAATAAAACATTTTGTCATTCATATATGCTTAAATATTACTTAGACCAAATAAGAGTTTCTGACACTAACAAAACGGATATAAAATGGAAAATTATAGAAACGTTAGCTAGCTATGAGATGTGCTATAGGTATAATTTAACAAATGTTCTAAACAATCGAGCAGGTATAACTTGGACATAATTTTACACAACTAGAGAGTTCACTTAATTTATAGAACACCAGAGTGACACATAAAAGACAATTCTTGTTCAGATTCAAAGTAGATTATCACCAATATCAGAGTATAATTATTTTACAATCTATAAAGGATATTGATCATACCAAAACTGAATAGTTCATTGTTCCATGTTCAAATCAACAATGGTAGCTCTGAAACAAAAAACAAAAAAAAAAAAAAAAAAAAAAACCTAGAATATCTGTTAGTTTGCATCCTCTGGTGCTTACTGCTTGTGCACACAACAGCAACTGTAGCATTTATCAGAGTATGCTTTGTAACAATGACATACTAAAGAATAACAAACAAGTGATCCACCAGAATCAATCTGCAATGACTGTAACTGATATTTATTTAAAACACTTGAGGAGTACTAGAAGTATTGAAACATTGAAGAAAGAAAAACATTTTACCTTCAAAGAAGCTTTGCTTATCATACTTTTATTCAAATGAAGAGAAAAGAAAGCTAAAGATCGCCAACACATTAAAAATAAAATAAAATCAAATAAATCATCAAGCATGATAACTAAGGGGCTAAGGTCAAGGATAACGTGAAAATTGTCTAATTCTTTGCTTAATGGCTAATAAAGAAGCATACATCGAGTAAAACGAGAATTCAAAAGTAACCACTGAATTTGTTAATAATTTATCTGTTAAGCTATGTGAAAGAAGACAACAAAAGCAGATTAAGACTCCAAAATCAGGCATCACTTCATGAATATATCTATAAAGTAAAGCTCAAGAATTATGGAGGCCATCAAATATCAAGATAAAGTTCAGGAATCCCTCACATCCCTTAATTTCAAGCATACATCTCGCTTGTTAACTCCATCGCATCATCTCAAGTATATACGAACACAAATGTAGAAAGAAAAATCAAACATGAATCAGAATTCATTCAAAAACAAAATCACAAAGGAGAAGTTTACCGTGAATTGCTTCGTTTCCGCTGCTCCTAGGTCCTCCCGTCACGGCAGCATAGAGCTTCACAGAGAAGGAAAGAATAGACCCATGAGAATCTAAGAAAGAATGCTTTCTAAACGAACAACCGTAATTAAAAATCTCTTCTTTATCTATATCTAAAGGAATAATGATTCTACCCTAACTTATCGAAAAGAAAGAGGAAGGATCGGGCGAGTATGAAAGTGGGAGCGAGAGATTAATAGCGGGAAGTCTGCAGCCTTCTTCCAATCACCGCTGATGCGGCGCCTTAAAAAAGCAGCGGTGAGGGGAATCGCTTTTGGGAACTGGGGTGAGGGTATTCCTGCCTCCCTCCTTTGCTTCGGAGTGACGCACTTACTCGCGTGGTCCCACCAAACAGTGAGACAGTCAGCGAAGTCTTCGTAACTTGATTTATTCGCAGCTTTGATTAACATGCCAACTTCTTGGGTGAATGTTTCCCGTAGCGAGATATCAAAGTATTCTCGGCGATAATGCACTTTTTTTTTATATAAAAACAGATGATCATACTAGTAACTAGTCTAATGCATGTCAAATTTGATATATCAAAAAATAAAAATTATTTTAAAATAATTAGACAAGAGCTATTTTGCTTTCAAATCCAAAGCCTCGTCATAAGCCACGGATGTTATCATCCAATCAGTCGCAGATTAGAAGGAACCTGAGAGCGATAGTCCTTCGATGCTATGGGATAATAGTGAGCGAGTCTACTTGAAGAATCCGAGTGGCTATGCTCTTTTTTCTTTAGATCATATCGAATTCTTGCCTGCTAAAACATTACGTTCCTGATATTCTTTGGAATTGGACTTGCATGTTTCTTGATGAACAAAGATCACCAATAATCCCACTATAAAGAAAGATTCAAAACCAACTTGAAGAGCAACATATGAAGCCTTTAGGCTTCAATGTTTTATTGATTTAGAAGAATATTATGATTAGGGGTACAACTCGGGCTTATGAAACTTTGGTTTACCTCAACCCTAACCCTAACCCTATTTATAAATATCAACCCTAATCCTATTTGTAAAATCTCAACCCTAACCCTATTTTTAAAAATCGGGTTCGAGTTGAGTTTCGGATTGGAATTCGGGTTGATGAAAAAAAAAATTTTACTTTTTTCAAAGTAAATAAACACCGAATTATGGATCCCAAAGACTGAAAAATAAAATCCCTTACCGAACGCATAAGCTGGACTCGGGGCTTTAACATTGTATTTAAAAAAAAAAAGTCTTACCTAAAACAAAAAAGAGGAGGAGGTGTCGTAAACAAAGAAGAGGAGGTGGGAAGTAAACGAAATGTGTGGATGATCCGCCTTTATGTTTGTCCTTTTTCTCGCTTACGACTGACAGCCTTGCCCTCCTCGCTCTCAAGTTAGCCATCTCGTCTGATCTGATTGGTGCCTTAATGCCTCCAAAAATCTGATGCCGATAAGCTACCCCCGTTCGGGTAACCCTCGGGTTGGGTTATCTCAGGTTCGGATCGTGGTCAACCTAATCCGGATCAATTGCAAATCGGGTCGGGTTAAATTTGGATCTTTAGGGTTCAAGTTGGACAAATATTAGTTTAAACACTGATGTAAATCAGATTCGATGGATCGAATTCAGATTGAGTCCGACCCAAGTTGCATCCCTAATTATGATGCAAGAGTTCACAGTCTTATCCTCAATCTGAAAACCAATATAGCTGTTAATTTAATGGGCCCTTTTAGCGAAATGGAAGAACAAAAGCAATGGAAATAGGTTATATAGGCAATCAACTAGACGATAGGAAGTGCTATTAGAAACTTTGTCAGCTTAAATAAACTATCCACCACTTTAAAGAATCATCTGATAGTACATATATAAAAACAATATAATATCATGCAGTACCCAAAATTAAATCTTTTTTATTTTTTTCATCATTATATATCAATGGTGATCTTTAATGTCCTGAATTTTGTTTTAAATAATACATTTTAGATTTTTGTCTTGATGCCATCTCAGACAATTATTTTAGATTGAGGTTGTTTTTGATTTCGAATCATTGAAGTTAAATCCTAACATGCAATGATCGAAGTATAGTCAATTCATGGATCATTTCATATTAGCTTAATTTTTTAATAATTTAATATATATTCTCTTTTATTCTTTTTAAGTAATGTATTAATGATTAATTTAAATTTTTTTTATTTGTTATGTATTTATTATTTTAAACGATAGAGAAAATAAAGATATGACATAATTAGATGTTAACAAAAATAATAATTATAAATATATGAAATATTAAAATAATATAATTAAGTAATAATTTATAAAAGTGTAACAACTGCTCGTTCTGCATACGCCTCCAAATTTTAAGGGAAAAGAGCGAGCTCGCCGAGATTCCCTCGTACTCCGGGCCGGTTGAAACCACCAACCTTGGCCGCGAAGCAAATGAACTTGATTGGAGCCGTTCTCGGCAGTGGACCAGACCCTCTTGATTAAAGTGACCACGTCCGAACATTTGGGTGCTCCTACCCATAATTTCAAATATTGAATTCAAATATAATTCAACTCTCTTCATTGGATTGGATGAGATCTGTTACCGTCGGGATCCGTTCCTCGACTCGAGCGCGATCGATTTTCAGAAAAAGGATGACGAACCTGCAAAAAGGAAGTCCACACGCGGAGGGACGCCGGGGGTGACCCTCCGCGGAAGACCCTCCGACGCTCAAGTCAGTGAGAAGGAATCGGCGATCAACCAGACAGTGGGGAGGTGGATCTCTCCGGGAGACCTCTCCGGGGGCGGCCAATCGGAGGCTCCAGAGGGCAGGAGCGCCGACGAGCTGCCGAGAGAGAGAGGGATAGCGGCCAGGTGTGCGCGGGAGGGGCGCGTGCCTGTGCTTAGGGAGAGGGTGCGTCAAGAGTCGCGTACCTACCTAAGGGGGTCTGAGAATCTATTATTTATAGACTGTCACCTGGATCTTGAGCGTCTTCTGGAAGGTTCAGAGGTTGTTACGATACGGAGGCGGACAGAATCAGGCCATCGTGGGGCCGTTAGGCTCCGTACTCATTTGTTAAGGGATCGACGGCCGGGAGAGCTCCTTGATGTCTCGAGATCTGGTCAGGTAGGCGTGGGGCGGTTACAATAGGCTCTAGGCCACGTCCCGACATGATTCCTGTCTAGGATGCTATTCGGGTAGGCCTGGGCTCTCCCGCATCAAGTTCCGCGGAGGTAGGTATTAGGCTACGGATCGCTTGATGAAACCGAGCCATAGAAGAGACCGAGCTACAGAAGCCCGGAAGGAGCCGAGCTATGGGAGCCCGGAAGGAGCCGAGCTATGGAAGCCCGGAAGGGCCGAGCTATGGGAGCCCGGAAGGGCCGAGCTATGGGAGCCCGGAAGGGGCCGAGCTATGGGAGCCCGGAAGGAGCCGAGCTATGGAAACCCGGAAGGGGCCGAGCTATGGGAGCCCGGAAGGAGCCGAAGGGAGGAGGTTAGCCTTAACCGCCTCGCACGGATATTAATGTAATAACGATTTTACCCCTCAACACATGCCCTCCACTCCCTAGTCCGAAGTGTAATTTCGGATATAGGGAGTAGAATTCTGGAGCAATCTTATTTAGGGAACGTGTCATTCAATCCTCTGTAGAGGAAGTGTTTATCTCTGTGTAGGTTAGAGAAAGGCCTGGGCGGCCCTCTTGCTGAAGTAAAATAAGGTGCTTTAGTTGCACTAGAGTGTCCGAGAAATTATCCGGTTGGGACGAAGCTTTAGTGCTGTATCACTCGGATTGGCCGAGGCTGCCGAAATATATCACTCAGACTTTGGCCGAGGCTTTTGATAATAAGAGATGCACTCCGGCTCTGGCCGGGGCTTCCAATAATGAGAGATGCACTCTGGCTCTGGCCGGGGCTTCCGATAATGAGAGATGCACTCCGGCTCTGGCCGGGGCTTACGCACTTCGGCTCTGGCCGGAGCTTCCAATAATGAGAGATGCACTCTGGCTCTGGCCGGGGCTTCCGATAATGAGAGATGCACTCCGGCTCTGGCCGGGGCTTACGCACTTCGGCTCTGGCTGGGGCTTCCAATAATGAGAGATGCACTCCGGCTCTGGTCGGGGCTTCCGATAATGAGAGATGCACTCCAGCTCTGGCCGGGGCTTACACACTTCGGCTCTGGCCGGGGCTTCCAATAATGAGAGATGCACTTCGGCTCTGGCCGGGGCTTTCGGTAATAAGAGATGCACTCCGGCTCTGGCCGGGGCTTTTAATAATGAGAGATGCACTCCATCTCTGACCGGGGCTTTTGATAATAAGAGATGCACTCCGGCTCTGGCTGGGGCTTTTGATAATGAGAGATGCACTCCGGCTATGACCGGGGCTTTTGATAATAAGAGATGCACTCCGGCTCTGGCCGGGGCTTTTGATAATGAGAGATGCACTCTGGCTCTGGCCGGGGCTTTCGATAATGAGAGATGCACTCCGGCTCTGGCCGGGGCTTCCAATAATGAGAGATGCACTCCGGCTCTGGCCGGGGCTTCCGCACTTCGGCTCTGGCCGGGGCTTCCAATAATGAGAGATGCACTCCGGCTCTGGCCGGGGCTTACGCACTTCGGCTCTGGCCGGGGCTTCCAATAATGAGAGATGCACTCCGGCTCTGGCCGGGGCTTCCGATAATGAGAGATGCACTCCGGCTCTGGCTGGGGCTTACACACTTCGGCTCTGGCCGGGGCTTCCAATAATGAGAGATGCACTCCGGCTCTGGTCAGGGCTTCCGATAATGAGAGATGCACTCCAGCTCTGGCCGGGGCTTACGCACTTCGGCTTTGGCCGGGGCTTCCAATAATGAGAGATGCACTCCGGCTCTGGCCGGGGCTTTCGGTAATAAGAGATGCACTCCGGCTCTGGCCGGGACTTTTTATGACCTGCTTCTCATTGCAGCTTTCAAGAAGAGTTATAGGAATTTTGCAGACCTTTTAAAAACTGAATTTAATTCAATGAATAAAAATGGGTCTAAAAAGAGCGTACTTTTATGGATGAATTTATTACTCGGTTGTTGCCGAGCCTTCAGAAATATATCACTCGGTCTTTGGCCGATGCTTTGGGAACTTATTACTCGGTTGTTGCCGAGCCTTTAGAAATATATTACTCGGTCTTTGGTCGATGCTTTGGGAACTTATTACTCGGTTGTTGCCGAGCCTTCTCAAGATGCTACTCGGTTGTAACCGAGGCTTCCAAATATTAATTGGTGCTTGGTTGTAATCGAGGCTTCAAATAATAAATTACTCGGTGATGCCAAGCCTTCCAAAATGCTACTCGGTTGTAACCGAGGCTTTCAAAAAATAAAATACTCGGTGTTGCCGAGCCTTCCAAGATGCTACTCGGTTGTAACCGAGGCTTCCAAATAAATTACTCGATGTTGCCGAGCCTTCAAAGATGCTACTCAGTTGTAACCGAGGCTTCCAAATAAATTACTCGGCATTGCCGAGCCTTCAAGATTATATTTTACTTGGTGCTGCCAAGGTTCGGAGACCGTTACTCGGTTGTAGCCGAGCCTTCAAGATTATATTTTACTTGGCGCTGCCAAGGTACGGAGTTTTTGTAGCTCGGCCCTGCCGAGGTTCGAAGATTTGGTAGCTCGGCCCTGCCGAGGTTTGGAGATTCTGTAGCTCGGCCTTGCCGAGGTTCGGAGATTTTGTAGCTCGGCCCTGCCGAGGTTCAGAGAACGTTTTGCTTGGCCCTGCCAAGGTTCGGAGATTTGGTAGCTCGGCCCTGCCGAGGTTCGGAGATTTGGTAGCTCGGCCCTGCCGAGGTTCGGAGAACGTTTTGCTTGGCCCTGCCAAGGTTCAGAGATTTGGTAGCTCGGCCCTGCCGAGGTTCGGAGATTTGGTAGCTCGGCCCTGCCGTGGTTCGGAGAACGTTTTGCTTGGCCCTGCCAAGGTTTGGAGATTTGGTAGCTCGGCCCTGCCGAGGTTCGGAGAACGTTTTGCTTGGCCCTGCCAAGGTTCGGAGATTTGGTAGCTCGGCCCTGCCGAGGTTTGGAGATTTGGTAGCTCGGCCCTGCCGAGGTTCGGAGAACGTTTTGCTTGGCCCTGCCAAGGTTCGGAGATTTGGTAGCTCGGCCCTGCCGAGGTTCGGAGAACGTTTTGCTTGGCCCTGCCAAGGTTCGGAGATTTGGTAGCTCGGCCCTGCCGAGGTTCGGAGATTCTGCAACTCGGCCCTGCCGAGGTTCGGAGAATGTTTTACTTGGCCCTACCAAGGTTCGGAGATTTGATAGCTCGGCCCTGCCGAGGTTCGGAGATTCTGCAACTCGGCCCTGCCGAGGTTCGGAGAATGTTTTACTTGGCCCTGCTAAGGTTCGGAGATTTGGTAGCTCGGCCCTGCCGAGGTTCGAGAATTGGTAGCTCGGCCCTGCCGAGGTTCGGAGAACGTTTTGCTTGGCCCTGCCAAGGTTCGGAGATTTGGTAGCTCGGCCCTGCCGAGGTTCGGAGATTCTGCAGCTCGGCCCTGCCGAGGTTCGGAGAATGTTTTACTTGGCCCTGCCAAGGTTCGGAGATTGGTAGCTCGGCCTAGCCGAGGTTCAGGGATCCGGGCTCAAGGGAGCGACTCAGCTGTCATTGTAGGCCACAGCGTTAGGTCCACGCGGCGCTTGACAAAGGGCGCCAGAGCGGAACGGGTGGTATATTGTCACGCTTTCCGAGAAAGGGGCGGTATTAAGCGGCTCGGGGAAGCACCGAATGCATTTATTGCGAGGGCCGACAGATCGAAAAATGCTTGCCTGGGGAACCCCGAACAATCTATTCGCGCTTATCGATCTCGCTTGGGATGGGGCGCGATACCTCGGATTTTGTCAGCATTGAATCGGCGACGCGTGGCGAGTTCTTATGGGTCGGCAGTTACGGCGCGACTGACAGAGATATCCTCCTGGCGAGTATAAATATGACGAGGGGACCGGTTCCTGCCATCCCTCGGTTTGAGTTCGGAGAAAATGGCCTATCCCGGGCGATCGTCAGGCGAGCTGTATTCCTCGCTCGGCGGTCTTTTACGTTCGGAAAGAGGGTGCGTCTCCGTCACTGTCGATGGTCTGGGCCTCGCGTCGGCCCTCGCGAGCAATCAGCGACTCGCGAGGGTTGCCGAGGAGTATATGGACGTGACAACCAGGGAGGTGGAGGCCCTACGCCGGATAATGGACCGGCAAGAGGAGGAGATCGTGTCTCTCCGTCAGCAGGTGGCTGATTTGACGGACGCCTGGAGGAGTTGCTGGCCTCTGGGGGCGACTGACTCTAGGGCCTCTCCTCTTGTTCTTGTTTTTGTTTTCTTTCTATGTTTTTCCTGTCTCGTTGTAACCCTTCTTCTTTAATGAAAAATGGATCCGTTTTTTAGGAATCTTTTTCCTCTTTGAGAACGATTGCCTTGATGCGCTTGATGGGCTAGGGTGTCGGCCTGGCCCCATTGTCCTGCGCATTAACGTAGATATTTTGAACGACGAGTTACAGGGGGGTCACCCAGAGGTTCTCAATTGCTGGGGGAATTTCTCAGCTCAGCTCGGGGCCCTTGGCCGATTACGCGGGGCTCAACGGCCTCAAGAGGGGTTCTGCCAATGGTGGCTTCTTTTTGTGCATCGACGGTTTTTGTTTAACGCGCTCGTTTTTAAACTGGACGAAGTCCTTCGGGGACTATTTGGGGGCCGTTCGGCTTTGGTCGAGGCCTGTATACCTCAGCTTTTTTGCTGGGGGTTAAGCCCGAATGACCTTTACCTGGCCTTGCCATGGCCCGGCGGATTCGTTGCTCGGCCCTGCCGAGGTTCGGAGATTTGTTGCTCGGCCCTGCCGAGGTTCGGAGAAATATTTTACTTGGCCCTGCCAAGGTTCGGAGATTTGTTGCTCGGCCCTGCCGAGGTTCGGAGAAATATTTTACTTGGCCCTGCCAAGGTTCGGAGATTTGTTGCTCGGCCCTGCCGAGGTTCGGAGAAATATTTTACTTGGCCCTGCCAAGGTTCGGAGATTTGTTGCTCGGCCCTGCCGAGGTTCGGAGAAATATTTTACTTGGCCCTGCCAAGGTTCGGAGATTTGTTGCTCGGCCTTGCCGAGGTTCGGAGAAATATTTTACTTGGCCCTGCCAAGGTTCGGAGATTTGTTGCTCGGCCCTGCCGAGGTTCGGAGAAATATTTTACTTGGCCCTGCCAAGGTTCGGAGATTTGTTGCTCGGCCCTGCCGAGGTTCCGAGAAATATTTTACTTGGCCCTGCCAAGGTTCGGAGATTCCTGTTCGAACAGACAGCTCGGTTGTGCCGAGGATTGGTAAGCAGTATCTGTTTCTTCTTGCAATTTATAGCAATATAGGGCATAATGATTCACGCAACAGGTTTTGAGGAAACAGATAAGCAGGAATGTGTAGTGAGGCATGCGAAGATGAATTCAGAGAGGACATACCCTATTGATAATATTTACGAAGGTTGTCCGCGTTCCAAGTCCGGGGAATGGACTTCCCATCCAGATCCTGCAGCTTGTAGGTTCCTGGACCAATAATCTCCGCGACCTGATACGGGCCCTCCCAGTTTGGCGCCAGCTTCCCTTGCTCCAGCGGTTTGGAAACAGAGGCCTTTCGGAGGACAAGGTCGCCGGGCAGGACGGTGCCTATCAGGGGCTTTGGGCTCTTGCTTCTTCGCGTGCTCGGCGTGGGCGATCCTCCGTGATTCTTCGACCCTCGCATATTTGTCCGCAAGGGCCATTATATCAGAGAGACATGGGGGGTAGCTGACCTCCATTGCCAGGTAGAAGTCGCTCTCCTTTGAAACTCCCCCCGCCAGGGCGGACATAGCCACCTCATGATTAAGGTGGTCCACCTCTAACATGGCCTTGTTGAAATGGCCAAGGTAATTTCTCAGGGACTCCCCCTCTCTCTGCTTGACTTCGGAGAGGGAGTCGGATCTTCGTCGATGGCGGCGGCTGCTGACAAACTGGCCAATAAAAAGGCGGCTCAGCTCGTCGAATGAATCAATGGAACCCGGTTTTAAGGCGTTGAACCAGGTTCGGGCGGATCCTCTGAGGGTGGACGGGAAGGCTCGGCAGAGGACCGCATCAGATGCTCCATGGAACATCATTATTGACCGGAAGCTACTGAGATGGTCGTCCGAGTCGATGGAGCCGTGATAGGGCTCGACGGCTGGCAGTTTGACATGGGAGGGAATCACTTCCTCCATGATTCCCTTAGAGAAAGGGATGCCCTGCTCTGCCTTGGACTGGGGCAGATGGGTCTGCTTGGCGGCGTCCAGCTCCTGACGCATCTCCTGGATCTGACGGCGGATCTCCTCCTCACCGGCTAGAGGAGGGGCCGGGCGCGAGAATCGTAGGGACGGCATGGAATCATGGTGAGATGTCGCCGAAGAGAGGGAGCGGGCTCACCGAGATCTGGGAGGATCTCTATCATAACCGGTTCGCGGGACCGGTTTATCCCCCCTGGGGCGATGTGGGGGATCCGCTGATTCATGCGGGTCAGAGGAGGAGGTCGCCGGCGAAGAAGAAATCGCCGCCTCCTTCTGGGGATGCGAAGCAGGAGGAGCTGCAAGGCGCTCCTGAACCAGGTGGGTAAGGGCCTGGACCTGTTGGACCAGCGTAGCGAACTGGTCTTGGGTCACCAGGATAGCAGGCGGCGACGGAGTTTCGACCGGTGGGGGTTGCGGCGCTGTAGCGCCAGTCGGATCAGGCCTTTGGGAAGCGACCTGATCTTGGGCATCGGAGGTTGCTCTCCTCTGGTTGGCCATTGGAGAGGTTCTTCTCCGGATTTAGATCCTTGTCTCCTTTCTTCAAGTTTTAATGGGACTTGAGGCCCTTCTCTAGCGCCAATCTATTGCCGCCGGGATCCGTCCTCCGACTCGGGCGCGGTCGATCTCCAGGAAGAGGGTGGCGGACCTGCAAAAAGGAAGTCCACACGCGGGGGAACGCCGGGGGTGGCCCTCCGCGGAAGACCCTCCGACGCTCAAGTCAGTGGAGAAGGAATCGGCGATCAACCAGACAGTGGGAGGTGGATCTCTCCAGGAGACCTCTCCGGGGGTGGCCAATCGGAGGCTCCAGAGGGCAGGAGCGCCGACGAGCTGCCGGAGAGAGAGAGAGAGGGATAGCGGCCAGGCATGCGCGGGAGGGGCGCGTGCCTGTGCTTAGGGAGAGGGTGCGTCAAGAGTCGCGTACCTACCTGAGGGGGTCTGAGAATCTGTTATTTATAGACTGTCACCTGGATCTTGAGCGTCTTCTGGAAGGTTCAGAGGTTGTTACGATACGGAGGCGGACAGAATCAGGCCATCGTGGGGCCGTTAGGCTCCGTACTCATTTGTTAAGGGATCGACGGCGGGAGAGCTCCTTGAGGTCTCGAGATCTGGTCAGGTAGGCGTGGGGCGGTTACAATAGGCTCTAGGCCACGTCCCGATATGATTCCTTGTCTAGGATGCTGTTCGGGTAGGCCTGGGCTCTCCCGCATCAAGTTCCGCGGAGGTAGGTGTTAGGCTATTGATCGCTTGATGAAATCGAGCCATAGAAGAGACCGAGCTACAGAAGCCCGGAAGGAGCCGAGCTATGGAAACCCGGAAGGGGCCGAGCTATGGGAGCCCGAAAGGAGCCGAGCTATGGAAGCCCGGAAGGGCCGAGCTATGGAAGCCCGGAAGGGGCCGAACTATGGAAGCCCGGAAGGGGCCGAGCTATGGAAGCCCGGAAGGGCCGAGCTATGGGAGCCCGGAAGGAGCCGAGCTATGGAAACCCGGAAGGGGCCGAGCTATGGGAGCCCGGAAGGAGCCAAAGGGAGGAGGTTAGCCTTAACCGCCTCGCACGAATATTAATGTAATACGATTTTACTCCCCAACAATATCTATTTTGAATGCTTCAATCTATTTTTTTTTTTTTTTGATCATATCAGATCAAAGTAGACATAATAAATTATTTACTTAATTACATTACAAGCATATTACCTAGTAAAATAATAGTGAGCAATATGTAGACTATCAAAAATATATTTCATGAAAATTGATCTATTATATTCAAGGAGAGTTTTAAAATATATAATATATTGGTTTTGAGTGAATTATTGTTCGATGGAAAATCTAGTGATCCAAATTCAATGCATACTAAACAATTTTTTTTTTTGAAATTCAAATCCAAATTATCCAATCCAAATAATTTCTGATGCCTCTGTGTGGAAAATGGGTCAACCTCGTCCACTTATAGTCATAGAATTCCACTTAATTGATATTTGAGGGTTTTCATCTCATAGAAAGGTACCAAGCTTGTCATTCATTTTGAATTTTCCCAGCTACGATAAATAAATCCGGTTGTCTCTCAAGTTACATCCGTGAATAGCACTCACTGAAAGCAAGCCTTTTTGCCGTTGACTCCGCGCTGAGATCCCCTTAACCTTTCCCAGCCTTCCATCCAAAGCCCCCCCTCCTTGCTCGCGAAGCAATCGAAAGCAATTGGTCCACCGTTAAAGCCACAGCTTTAGCGTAGTCGCCTGCGAGACACCATCGGTACGATTTTTTTAAAGTACAAACAGAGCCAGATAAGCTGGAATATAAAATTTATTTAAGAACAACAATACAGAAATCATCTTCTTGCCATAATCAAAAATCAGAATAATGAACCATAAAGATCACCATCTAATCAACTACCGAGTTAGCCTTTCTATAAACATGTCTGATTTAAAAACTATGCACGTCCTACAAAATAGATCAAACATTCTTGAGTAGAGAGTTGGTTGAAGAATGATCAGGGCTATCCCGCCGAATCCAGTTAATAACAGTCAACGAGTCCCCCTCAATAGAAAGACTTTGAGCATGAAGAAAGCTGGTGGCATAAGAAATATCGACCCACGCTGCATAAAGCTCTATTATAGGAATCGAGAAATCAAGAAGCCCAAATCCTTCCATCACCAGCAAAGCTTTATCGGCCCCATGAATAATAAAAGTAGAGCCCGCTAATAAGCCCTGTATACTCTCATCGAAGTTAATTTTAACAAATCCTGAGAAGCTCTCAAGAGATATAAATCATCTGCCATGGTATAGTTTTCTTGAAGGCTTGAGAAAAGGCTCTATGATCCCTCTCTCGATGCATTTTAATATTAATAAGTGAAGGTAAATTGAAGTTTACATAAATCGACCTATGAAGTTTACATAAATCAACTTGACATTTGGTATTCATGTTCAATATAAATTTTAAATTATTTTATAAATATTTATTATTATCCTTATTGCTGCTAAAATCTGTCCTTCGATTTGGGTGTGATCGGGCTCCCTCCTGGGCGGACCTGTAAAACAGTCCTCACGCGAGAGGCGTTGGGGGTGGCCCTCCATGGAAGACCCTCCGACGCTCAAGTCAGTGAAGATCGGCAATCAACAAACAAGAGGAGAAGGCTCTCGCTGAAGAGTCTCTCCAAAGATGGCCCTTTTGAGAGCTTTGAGCAGAGCGCTAATGCCGAAAAATGGGGGAAGCCAAGGCAGAAAGAGAGTGTGCCAGTGAGCAAGTTTGCATACCTGAGGAGTCGGCAGACGACTCTATTTATAGAGAATCACATGATTCCCTAGGGGCGTCGTGGGTCCAAAAGTCGTTAGGATTTGAATCCAGTTTGTTATGAGATCAGTAAGATTCGCATCTCGTTGGTTAGAGGATCAACAGCTGGGAGAGCTGGTTGATGTCTCGAGATTTGGCAGGTATATAGGCCCCAGGGCTCTAGGCCACTCTCAGATATGATTTCTATTTGGAATCTTACGGATTTGAACTCTCCCGTACCGAATTCCGCAGAGGTCCTTGAATGCCCGGGTTCAGTCGGGGTATAATAATGACTCGGCTAACGAGGCACAATCGGATAGCTCGACCGGGGCCGAGAAAGATGATATAGCTCGACTGAGGCCGAGAGACGATATAGCTCGGCTGAGGCCGAGAGACGATATATGAGGCCGAGAGACGATATAGCTCGGCCAAGGCCGAGAGACGATATAGCTCGGCTGAGGCCGAGAGATGTGATGCGCGCCTTAGGAATCCTTGGCTCGGTGAGGGGCTAAGGCGCCCCGATTCACTGAGGCTGACTTGTCTCTAGCGGGTATTGTTCAGCACGTGGGAGTCAGGGTTGATCCTAGCCCCCTTCACGATTATTTATGCAATGGCAATTTTACCCCTTAACACATGCCCCTCATTCCCTAGTTCAAAGCGTAGGTTCGAGCGTAGGGAGTATAACTTCGGGTGATATGATTTGAGTGGGTTTGGATTTGACAGTCTGTGTAATGGTGCTCTGATTAGCTCCGTGTGGCCATCTTGCTTTTACGGAATGGAACTATTGCTTTCTAGGGGCAACGGTTGGGGGAGCGCCATGCAGCAAATCTTGGTTTTCACGGTGCCTGCAGCGGCGGTTTTGAGCATTTCGATCGAGACGCCTTATCTTCTTCTTTTTGAGGCGGTTTCCTTCGGGGGGAAGCAAAGTCGAAGCAATGGTATTCCCATTCACCGCGCCTTTTCGTCTCCTCCTGGAGAAATTTGTCCCCCTATTTTCTTTGCAATCTTGCTCGGTGTTTCTTCCAGCCAGTAGAATGATGAAGCCCAGCGACATGGCTTCAGAAATCATCGCTGAGGAATTGGGAAGACTTCGCCAGAAATATGGCATTCCCTCGGATATCGTTCTGCGACTGCCGGGGCCCGAGCGCAGGGTTTCGCAGGAACTGGAGCGTGGGGTCTTTCTTTATGAAGACAGCCTGAAGGCAGGCCTCCAGTTTCCTCTCCATCCCCTGGTGAAGGAGATCATGAAGTTTTATAACATCTGTCCGACAATGGTGGCTCCTAACAGCTGGCGGAGTATCATCGGGTTCATCTCGATGTGTAGCCGAGTTCAGGCAATAGCAACTATGTCCCTGTTCCGTGCTTGTTACCATCTGATGCCCGGGAGGAACTCGGAGTGGTCCTATATCGGACCTCGGAAGTCATTCGAGATGATCGTAGATAAGCCGTCATCCATAAAGGGATGGAAGGTCCAATTCTTTATCGCTAAAGGGAACATCGGTTCCGACTTCCCGTGGGGATGGGAAACCCTGTTAGGGATATGGAGGCGCATCCGGCCTTATCGGAACGGGAGAAAGAGGACCTAGGGGTCCTCACCAGCGGCCGAACGTTCTCGGCTATTGTTTTACTGTCGGAGGAGGCCCTTTGCAATGCTGGGCTTACCCCATCGATAGGTAGGGTAAGCCCCTTCCCCTTTCTCTGTTTTTCCTTTCTTTGGGGTAGATATACCCAGGTTTGACCGGTTGCTCCCCATGTCTGCAGCTAAGAAATCTGAGATGGCAGGCCGTATACAGAGGGAGTTGGGCAAGCGCCCAAGAGAGACCAGCAGCGCAGAGAGGCGCAAGCCCGAGAAGAAAGTTTGTCTCTCCGAAGAGCGCTCGCCAGAGGTTGGGCGAGTCAAAGCCAGCCTGCACTCCTCACCGCTGAAGAAAGGGGACGTGGGAGCGCCGGCGATGGAAGAAGGGTTCTCTCCATTGGGGGAGAGGCAGTAGCCACGATGGGGAAGCACAAAGCGGAGGAGGACTCAAAGAGGGTTGCCGAGATCCCATGTCCTCTGGTGGTGGAGATAGCGGATAGCCCGGAGGAGGCTCCGTTGGAAGTTCAGGGTGAGCCTGTTGTTGAAGGGCCTCCCTCGGATGACGTTGGGCCAAAGGCAGTGGATGTTTGGGGGAGTTTCCTGCCGGAGGGGTTCCTCTTGAGGAAGCTAGAGGTGCTGGTGAACAAGTTGAGGCTTCGGTGGAGTCCGCATGGGAGAAGCAGGCGCCAGCGATTGAAGAGGGGCCTTTGGGTGAAGAAGGAGGACAAGACAATGACCCTCCAGCTGAAGTTTCCTGTTGGCCCAGATGGCAACCCAAGAGGGGGGGGTGAATTGGGTTCTTAAAAATTTAAGACTTTTTGAAATGTTTTAAATAAATTAACTCAAGATGTGCAAGTGAGAGAAATTAACTTATAAGCAATGCACAAACAGAAATATAAGAGAGATAGAGTGAGAGACAAATGAGCACGGCAAACACAAGAAGATTTTATAGTGGTTCGGTGCAACCAGCACCTACGTCCACTCCCAAGATTCACTTGGGTCCACACTATAATCTCCCAAGATTACAGCCGAGTTGTTTTACAAGCTCACAACTCAAACTTGTTGTTTTCCCGGGCGCACAACGAACCCAGCCGGTTTTACACGGGCTTACCAGCACAAAACCCAACTCGTTGTTTTTAACGGGATCACAACGAACCCAGCACGTAAGCTATCCCAAGCTTACAACGAGGTACAACTACCTCCACTGATTCAATCCACTGATTGAATCAGTACACAAGAAAATAATCAGAGTTTAGATACAAGCAGCTCCTCTTGAGCAGAATAATCAAAATAAAACTTAGGTTTAGAAAAGCCTGATTAAATAAGCTTGAATGCAGGCTTGGCTTCTTTGCTTCTCTTCTCCAACTCCTTTGAAGTGTGGAATCAGGCCTCAGCACAGATTCTCCTAGCTTTGGGGCTTTTGGATGTTGGTTGAAGCTTTTCTTCTTTTTCTTCTAGGTTGGAAGATCTTGATTTGCTCTTGGTTGCTTTGGGATCTCCTCTTGAACTTTTGTAGATTGTAGATCTGGAGCACACGAATCTCTCTCTTTGATTTCACTCCTTTTGAATCTCTTTTCTTGACTCAAATGATTTTTCCAATGAAGCTCTGTTTTTCCCTCTTTGAAAGATTTTCTTTTCTCTCTTTTTCACCACTCTATTGTTCTTTTGATTTGAAAAGAGCTCCTCTATTTATAGATTCTGCAAAAATATATCCGTTAGAAACACAGAAATATAGCCGTTATTTGAAAATATTACCGTTGGGGCTGACGTGTCATCGTGAAAAATTGCGCCCAGAATTTCGCGGAGTCGACTCGAGCACTGTGGGAGTCGGCTCGAAGTCGATTACTAAAATAGAAACATTTTAAACGTTAGAGGGTCGACTCGCGAAAAACCAAAGTGTCGGCTCCCGACAGTCGGGGGTCGACTCGAAGAAAATGGGGAGTCGACTCGAGAAGCGCTCAAAAAACATGCTTTCTGTTGTTTGAGCGGAGTCGGCTCGCACAGTCAGGAGTCGGCTCGCACAGAGTCAGGGGTCGACTCTTGAAATCCAAGGGTCGACTCGAGAAAATCAGAAATCTCTGTTACTTACTGGAGTCGACTCTGAAACTCTAGAGTCGGCTCCGGAACGTATCAAAAATCAGAAATTTTTTGATTGACTTTGAAATTCGTCCCAGAATAATTTTAAATGATATTTTGACTTGAATACAATAAATATGACATTAAGCATGAATTCAAGACATGTTTCAAGAAATCATTGATTGAAATATAACATGTAAAAATTCCTTTTTGAAATCTTAATATAGAGCTTGAAACTTCTTTTTCAAATTGATTCAAAACTCAGTGAATTTAAACATTGAGAGTCCATTGCTTTCATTTTGAATAAGCTCAAGGTTTTTGATAAATAAACTCATTATTTCCTTTAAAATACTCATGGCTTTTGGAAATCATCAAAATCAATAAAGTTGGGGTAATTACAATCTCCCAAATTTCTCAACAATCTCCCCCTTTTTGATGATGACAAAAACATTGAGTATATGCATGTTTGTATTGAAAAATTTTGATACCAAAATCAATTTTTATGTTCATTGAGAGGCTCCCCCTAAATGAGATAGCTCCCCCTATGAAACTCAATTTTATAATTCATTCAAAATTTTCAATTTTTAAGTTCAAGCAAATAATTTTTCCCTTTTCAAATTTTAAGCATAATGATAACTTGGTTATCTCTCCCTTTTACTTAATTAACTCTCCCTCTTTCAAATTTAAAATTTGATTGCATTGAAAGTATATGAAAGCATATATTTAATTGAAAGCATATACGATTAAATAAAATCTCTCCCCCTTTTTTGTAATCAACAAAAAGGTTAGAAGCTCAATATATTAAGCTTATTCAATATCATTCTTTATCTTTTACCATTCAAATTATCAATTGAGGATAATCATTCAAGATATTCAAAGATACTTACAATTGAAATGTACATAAGTAATGCATCAAACTTTCTCATTACTTCAAAATGATATTACATGAAAATGTAAACATACTCATTACATTGAAAGTAAACTTGACTTCATTACATCAAAATGAGATTACTCAGTACATTGAAATGAGATTACATTAAAAATATCAAAAGTTTCTTCTTGTAATCCTATTCAAATGATCAACTATCTGCTTCATTCCTTCACATTGTAGTTTAACATAATCTTTAAGCTTATTATCTACAAAAGTACAAGCAGTCAAAATCTTATCCTGAAGCTCGGCGTTGCACTGGGAATAGGTCTCTGAGTCACCACAGATATCCTTAAGCTCTCCAAAAATATTCTTCAAGTCTTCACTTAAGGAGCTGGTGGATGAACTAAGAGTAGATTCAATAGATGCAACCCGATCACTAAGTGAATACAAAGCTTCTTTCAAATTCATAAACTTTTCATCAAATTCATTTTTCAACCTATTTTCATGCTCACTAATCTCAGATTTGAATAAGGATCTAAGCTGATCTAACTGAACATCAGAAAAGCTAACAGATGATAAAGTAGATGTCTGAGCTGGAGCAGGAGCAGGAGCAGGGCTGGAACAGAATCTGGAACAGAAGAGCTCTGAGGAGGCTCAGGTGAAGAATGTCTCACAGATGGTCTGGGGGCCTCAGCATCCATAGCTCTGTCCTCTGCAATATTCTTCCTCTCCCATCTTCCATTCCTCTTAACAAAACCCATTCGATGAATAGTAGCCAAAGAGTAATAATCAGTATGCCTTAATTCCTTTTTGGCTCACTATCACCAAATGCAATCCCTTGGCTTTGAAATAACTTCGTTAGAACCATGCCATAGGGCAAACTTGACTTCTTCTTCCCTCCACAATCAGCAATGTACCAAATGATCATCCGAGGCAAATTAATAGGCTTCCCAGAAACTACGGCATCCATAATAAAATATCTCTCTCAGATACATAATCAATCTGCCAGTCTTGGGAAACAAATTCTACTGCAGATGTTGTGAAGTAACCTCAGCTCCAAAGGCAATTGGCTTGCAAAAACTTCTTCAAAACCCTCAAAATTTCTGTTCAATAATCTTGTGAGGGCAGGCGATCTATCCTCTGGGGCATAAGTGGATGGTCCAGACAGGGGTAAATTTAACAGTCTAGATAGAATAGTGGCAGTGATATTCAGTCCAATGCCTCTCACTACGCTACTAAACCATCATCACCTCTAGTCAAATTTTTGTAAAACTCCTTAACTAGTGCAGGATACGTGGGACAATCCAGTGAACACATTTTCTCAAGTCCCATCTCAATCAACTGTCTACCTATTATAAAACCTTCATTCTCAAATAACTCAAAATCAACTTTTCTACCGGTTGTAATAACTCTACTGGCAAGGTGATCTACCTGAAGAGTGGTAGCTGGAACAGGAGAACCACTCGGAGAAGGGGTAGAGGAATCCGGAGACGGCTCGCGAACGGGTCGTCGAACGGTCCGTTTCCTCTTCAATCCGGCGCCACTACTGCTAGCTCCACGAGTTTTAGGTGCCATAGATCTAGATGGAGTGAATAATCAGAGGTTTTTGGAGTTTTGGAAGGTTTGAGAAAGCTTTGGAAAGAGTTTGGAATGATTAGAAATGATTGAAATGTCCGTGGGGTCGACTCGTGCCCTAGATAATCAAACTGGGACCACGTCGAGTCGACTCGCGCAAAGCGTGGAGTCGGCTCCCGAGTAGTCACAGAGCACGGACCCGAAATCGAGTCGACTCGCGCAGAGCGGGGGTCGGCTCCCGAGTTTCAACAGAAACAGGGGTCGACTCCGATACTGTCCGAGTCGGCTCCGAGACCATTTCAGAGAAAAAAAATAAAGATTCAGAGAATCTGAAATGAGTCCGGAATTTGATCTTTGAGTATGATTAAAAATCATGGATTTTGAGAGATCAAATTGATATGAGTTCTAGATAAAATTTCCTTAAGATTTTGAGAAATTGAAAGAACTCTAGATACATTTCCTTAGGGGTTTCAAAATCTATTCCAAAGGATCACAAATCCCTAATTCTCCTCTAAGATAACAAAATCTTTCTTCGCTTAAAGGTTTTGTAAAAATATCAGCTAATTGTTCTTCAGTGTTAACATATTCAAGACAAATTTCTTCATTAGTTACATGTTCTCTTATAAAGTGATATCTAATTTCTATGTGTTTTGTCCTTGAATGTTGAATTGGATTTTTAGTTAAATTGATTGCGCTTGTATTATCACATTTTATGGGTGTCTTATTAAGTGTGATACCATAGTCTTCAAGTTGTCGCTTAATCCATAGGATTTGCGCACAGCAACTTCCAGCCGCTACATATTCAGCTTCAGTAGTTGATAATGCAACTGAATTTTGCTTTTTGCTAAACCATGAGATTAAGTTACTTCCTAAGAATTGGCATGCACCACTTGTGCTTTTTCTATCTAATTTACATCCAGCATAATCAGAATCTGAGTATGCAATTAGGTTTAATGTGGAGTCTCTAGAATACCATAAACCTACATTTTTTGTTCCATTTAGATATCTTAGTATTCTTTTAACAGCTATTAAGTGTGATTCTTTAGGTTCTGATTGAAATCTAGCACATAAACATACAGAAACATAATATCTGGTCTACTTGCGGTTAAATAAAGAAGGGATCCGATAATACCTCGATAATACTTTTGATCAACCTTTTTACCTTCTTCATCTTTGTCCAGCTTGCATGAAGGACTCATTGGTGTTCCGAGGGGTTTCATTGATTCCATACCAAACTTCTTTAGGATTTCTCTTGTGTATTTTGTTTGGTTGATGAAGATTCCCTCTTTGCTTTGTTTGATTTGGAGTCCAAGGAAGAAGTTGAGTTCTCCCATCATGCTCATTTCAAATTCGCCCTGCATTAACTTGGCAAATTCTTGACATAGAGAATCGTTAGTAGCACCAAAAATAATGTCATCAACGTATATTTGTACTACAAGTAAATCTTTACTTTTTCTTTTCAAAAATAATGTTTTATCTACATTTCCTCTTGTGAAATCATTTTCAATTAAAAATTTACTTAGCCTATCATACCAAGCTCTAGGTGCTTGTTTCAAACCATATAAAGCTTTGTGCAATTTAAAGACGTGATTTGAAAATTCGTGATCTTCAAAACCTGGTGGTTGTTCAACATAAACTTCTTCATTTATAAAACCATTTAAAAATGCGCTTTTAACATCCATTTGAAATAAGTTAAAATTCATATGACATGCAAATGCAAGTAAAAGTCTAATGGCTTCTAATCTAGCTACTGGTGCAAAGGTTTCATCAAAATCAATACCTTCCTCTTGATTATATCCTTTTGCAACTAATCTAGCTTTGTTTCTAATTACTATGCCATTTTCATCTAGTTTATTTCTAAAAACCCATTTTGATCCTATTACTGAATGATTTTTAGGTCTTTCAACTAAAGTCCATACATTATTTCTAGTAAATTGATTTAATTCTTCTTGCATTGCTAACATCCAATTATTATCTTTTTCAGCTTCTTCAATAGTTTTAGGTTCAATTTGTGATACAAATGCAAGATGATTACTAATATTTCTCATATATGATCTAGTTCTTATTCCTTGAGATGGATCACCTATAATCAATTCCTTGGGATGACTATGAGCATATCTCCAGTCTCTTGGAAGATCTATATCATTATGATCAATATTAATCATCGTCCTTATGTGAATCATCATCTTTAGCTTCTTGCTCATGATCTGAAGATACTTCAATATTAAGTTTTTCAAGATCTTTTTCAATTATGTTTGTATCTTCCTCATCATCAAGCTTTTCAGAACTAGATGCTAAAGACTCATCGAAAACTATATGAATGGATTCTTCAACTACTAAGGTTTTCTTGTTAAATACTCTATAAGCTTTACTAGTTGTTGAATATCCTAAAAAGATTCCTTCATCAGATTTAGCATCAAATTTTCCTAAATTGTTTTTACCATTATTATGAATAAAACATTTACATCCAAATGCATGAAAGTATTTTATATTGGGTTTTCTTTCATTCCATAATTCATAAGGTGTTTTCTTTAAGATTGGTCTTATTAGGGCTCGATTTAAGATGTAGCATGCTGTGTTAATAGCTTCCGCCCAAAAGTACTTTGGTAGGTTACTTTCGCATAGCATGGTACGGGCCATGTCTTCTAGAGTCCTATTTTTCCTTTCAACTACACCATTTTGCTGTGGAGTCCTAGGGGCTGAAAAATTATGATTAATACCATTTTCAGTGCAGAAACTTTCAAATAAGTGATTTTCAAATTCAGTTCCATGATCACTTCTTAGAGATACTATGGTAGTGTTTTTCTCATTTGTGACTTTCTTGAAGAATTTCAGGAATATCGAGAAAGTCTCATCTTTGTGAGCTAAAAACAGTACCCAAGTATATCTAGAATAATCATCTACAATCACTAGACCATATTTCTTTCCTCCTAGACTTGTGGTTCTAGTTGGTCCAAAAAGGTCCATGTGAAGTAGCTCTAATGGCCTAGAAGTTGAAACAACATTTTTAGATTTGAAAGAACTTCTTGTTTGTTTTCCAAATTGACATGCATCACATATTTTGTTGTTTTCAAAATCTAGTTTAGGTAAGCCTTTAACTAAATCCATTTTAATTAATTTTGAAATAAGGTGTGTGCTTGCATGACCTAATCTACGATGCCACAACCAACTAATTTCATTTATATTAGCATTGTCAGCAATCAAGCAATGATCACTCAAAGATAATTTTTCTAGATCAACCAAGTAAACATTGCCATGTCTATAACCAGTAAATACAATGCTATTATCAATAGAATTAGTTACAGTGCATATTGAAGATTTAAATGAAACATTAAAGTTTTTATCACATAATTGGCTTATACTAATTAGATTATGCTTCAAACCATCAACATAAAGTACATTATCAATAAATGTAGATGGAGTTATACGAACTTTACCAAGGCCCATAATTTGACCTTTACCATTATCGCCAAACGTAACAACTCCACCTTTCTTTTCTTCCAGGGTGATGAATTCATCTTTGTCACCCGTCATATGTCTTGAGCAGCCACTATCAAGGTACCACTTTTTCTTTGATCTTTTGGCTACAAGACATTCCTGCAACATAATTTAAACTTTATGTTTAGGTACCCAAGCTTTCTTGGGTCCTTCATGGTTAGTAGCAATAAAAATTGTTCCTTTCGGAACCCAAATTTTCTTTCCTTTAGTGTTTAATTTTTCATTATTACTTATTGTTTTGCACTCAAAAGATTTATGTCCTTTTTGATTACATTTAAAACAAGTAATATTACTTTGGTTAGCTTTTACAAAAATATTTTTCAATGATTTTTGTTTTCTAAATATGTTATACCCTAAACCTGCTTTGTCAAAAACTGCTTTTTGACTATCTAAAATCATATTTAGTTTAGTTGAGCTTAGAGTAAATTTCTCAACAATGTCTTTATACTTTTTAACATCTTTCTTTAGAAAATCATTTTCATTAGAGATTGATTCTTTTTCTTTAATTAGATTTTCATTTTCAGATTTATCAAATCAATCTTATGAGCAAATCATTCTTTTCATTAAAAGTGTTTCCTTTTATCTTTTAAATCTTTAACTACAAGATTTAACTCATTTTTCTCATTAATTAAATTTAAGTTTTCAGTTTTCAAAGATTTGTGTTTCTTTTTCAAAGCCTTGAAATCAATCATCAATTCATTAAATGCTTCAAACATTTCATCAAAAGTAAATTCATCATCGGGGGTTTCGGTACTTACCTCTTCGTTGTCGTCCGCCATGAAGCAAACATTTGCAACTTCTTTTTGTTCTTCTTCTTCGGAAGAAGACTCTTCACTGTCAGTCCAAGTTGCCATGTAGGCCTTTTTCTTTTTCTTATAGGCCTTCTTAAGTAAAGGACAGTCATATCTAAAATGCCCTGGCTTTTTACATTCATAACATACTAAGGGCTCTTTCTCTTTTTCTTTTTCCTTTTTCTTATCCTTTTCTTTTTCTCCTTCCATTTTTGATACAAATCTCTTCTTGTGGAAGGGCCTCCTTCTTTGCATAAACTTCTTGAATTTCCTTGCAAGGAGGGCTGTCTCATCATCATCATCCTCTTCATCATCGCTGCTGCTATCTTCAACTTTTGCAGCCTTGAGGGCGATGGTCTTCTTCTTTCTTGACTCATCCTCATTGACATGTTGTTTAACTTGAAGCTCATGAGTCATTAGCGAACCAAGAAGCTCTTCCAATGGTAGGATGTTCAGATCTTTGGCTTCTTGTATGGCTGTCACCTTGGCTTCCCAAGTCCTTGGAAGTGACCTAAGAATTTTGCGAACAAGCTCAGAGTTAGTATATACTTTTCCAAGACTTTTCAAACCATTCACAATATCAGTGAATCTAGTGAACATGCATGTGATGGTTTCATTTTGTTCCATGGTAAATAATTCATATTTATGAACCAAAATATTTATCTTTGATTCTTTTACTTGGTTTGTTCCTTCATGTGTTATTTCCAACCTATCCCAAATTTCTTTTGCGGAATTACATGTTGAGATTCGGTTGAATTCATTAGAATCTAAGGAACAATACAAAATGTTAATGGCTTTAGCATTTAATTGTGCCATTCTCCTATCATTATCATTCCAATCCCTTTCGGGCTTAGGAACAATAGTGCCATCAACTACGTGTGTGGGTGTACTAGGTCCATTCATTATTACTCCCCACAATTCATAGTCAGAAGCTTGAATGAATATTCTCATTCTAGCTTTCCAATATGAATAGTTGGTTCCATTAAATAAAGGAGGTCTATTCGTAGAATGACCTTCAGCAAAACATGAACCACTTTGTGTTGCCATAAGGATCTTTAGCCCTTGATCGTGAGATCAAATTCTAAATGAGCACTTGCTCTGATACCAATTGTTGGCCCAGATGGCAACCCAAGAGGGGGGGGTGAATTGGGTTCTTAAAAATTTAAGACTTTTTGAAATGTTTTAAACAAATTAACTCAAGATGTGCAAGTGAGAGAAATTAACTTATAAGCAATGCACAAACAGAAATATAAGAGAGATAGAGTGAGAGACAAATGAGCACGGCAAACACAAGAAGATTTTATAGTGGTTCGGTGCAACCAGCACCTACGTCCACTCCCAAGATTCACTTGGGTCCACACTATAATCTCCCTAGATTACAGCCGAGTTGTTTTACAAGCTCACAACTCAAACTTGTTGTTTTCCGGGATCACAACGAACCCAGCCGGTTTTACACGGGCTTACCAGCACAAAACCCAACTCGTTGTTTTTAACGGGATCACAACGAACCCAACACGTAAGCTATCCCAAGCTTACAACGAGGTACAACTACCTCCACTGATTCAATCCACTGATTGAATCAGTACACAAGAAAATAAATCAGAGTTTAATACAAGCAGCTCCTCTTGAGCAGAATAATCAAAATAAAGCTTAGGTTTAGAAAAGCCTGATTAAATAAGCTTGAATGCAGGCTTGGCTTCTTTGCTTCTCTTCTCCAACTCCTTTGAAGTGTGGAATCAGGCCTCAGCACAGATTCTCCTAGCTTTGGGGCTTTTGGATGTTGGTTGAAGCTTTTCTTCTTTTTCTTCTAGGTTGGAAGATCTTGATTTGCTCTTGGTTGCTTTGGGATCTCCTCTTGAACTTTTGTAGATTGTAGATCTGGAGCACACGAATCTCTCTCTTTGATTTCACTCCTTTTGAATCTCTTTTCTTGACTCAAATGATTTTTCCAATGAAGCTCTGTTTTTCCCTCTTTTTGAAAGATTTTCTTTTCTCTCTTTTTCACCACTCTATTGTTCTTTTGATTTGAAAAGAGCTCCTCTATTTATAGATTCTGCAAAAATATATCCGTTAGAAACACAGAAATATAGCCGTTATTTGAAAATATTACCGTTGGAGTGACGTGTCATCGTGAAAAATTGCGCCCAGAATTTCGCGGAGTCGACTCGAGCACTGTGGGAGTCGGCTCGAAGTCGATTACTAAAAATAGAAACATTTTAAACGTTAGAGGGTCGACTCGCGAAAACCAAAGTGTCGGCTCCCGACAGTCGGGGGTCGACTCGAAGAAAATGGGGAGTCGACTCGAGAAGCGCTCAAAAAATATGCTTTCTGTTGTTTGAGCGGAGTCGGCTCGCACAGTCAGGAGTCGGCTCGCACAGAGTCAGGGGTCGACTCTTGAAATCCAAGGGTCGACTCGAGAAAATCAGAAATCTCTGTTACTTACTGGAGTCGACTCTGAAACTCTAGAGTCGGCTCCGGAACGTATCAAAAATCAGAAATTTTTGATTGACTTTGAAATTCGTCCCAGAATAATTTTAAATGATATTTTGACTTGAATACAATAAATATGACATTAAGCATGAATTCAAGACATGTTTCAAGAAATCATTGATTGAAATATAACATGTAAAAATTCCTTTTTGAAATCTTAATATAGAGCTTGAAACTTCTTTTTCAAATTGATTCAAAACTCAGTGAATTTAAACATTGAGAGTCCATTGCTTTCATTTTGAATAAGCTCAAGGTTTTTGATAAATAAACTCATTATTTCCTTTAAAATACTCATGGCTTTTGGAAATCATCAAAATCAATAAAGTTGGGGTAATTACAATCTCCCAAATTTCTCAACATTTCCCCTGTCGAAGCCTCGGGAAGATGAGGCCGGGGCTGGCCGAGGTATCTGATGAAATGCAGGCCATGCTTTTGCTGGAGGAGGCCAGGAGATTGAAGGCTCCTCAGTCTGAGATTGTTCGGGTGGTTCCTCGGACGGGCTGCCTGGTGGTCCAGGTTCGGCTATCGAGGAGGCATTTTTCGCCTTGATGAAGTTGGCATTACATCCAAGCACTGGTCCCTCGATGGACGAGTTTGCGGACCTGGACCTTATCGATGCCGCGTTTGGTCAGCGGAACGTAGCAAGGACGTTCACCTTCTTCCCGATATCGATAACTCAACCCTAATGGGGTTAGCTAGGTCCTACATCTCTCGGGTGAGTTGCTATTCCGGAGTTTCAAGTGTTTTCTGTCGAACTTGATCGCGCTTCCTTACTTGTTTTTTTGTTCCACAGAGTGCTCTGATCAATAGGGCTCTGTGCTGGCGCTTGAGCCTGGCGACAGGGGCCAGCGTTCAGGCTAAGAGAGTCAGCTCCAAGCTTTGACTGCAAGCAGCGGCGTCTGACAAATTTGAGCAGGTCCTGGATGTTGTCAATAAGAAGTTAGAGATGGTGAGGGGATTGCATCAGGTCGCCCTCAACGACACGTCCAGATTAAAACTCGAAGTTAAGGAACTGCGCGGGCTCTAGGCGGGGTATGATGAGGCACGCTCAAAGCTATCGCAAATCGAATCTCGACATGCTGGAGAAATGGAATCCGCCAGAAAACAGTTCGATGAAAGTCGAGATAGACTGAGGCGAGAGGCTGCCGAGGAGAAGAATCGCCTAAACAGGATGCTCGATGAGTCGGAGGAGAAGGTTCGAAATCTCAATCAATGTATCGTAGCCAAGGATGATAGGATTAAATGGCACCAGGAGAGGTTAACCCAACTTGATTTGCGAGCTTTCCCAGGCTTGGGAAGAAGCTGATAATATGCAATCGAGGATTGATGACCTCAAGGGCAGAATTGAGCAGGTTAAAGCTGATAAACTGAGGGCCCTTGGCGAGGTCAAGGAGTTGACCGAGAAGTTAGCCAGGCAGGAGGAGGAGGTACGGTACTGTCTTTTAAACTTCTCCCATTAACTCGTTGTTGCATCGGCTAATCCTGCATTTGCAGATGGAGAGGGCAAAATTGGAGGGCCGAAACCAACTAAAGATCCTGCAAGAGGAACTGTCGTCGAGTAAAGAGAGGAGCTTAGAGCTCGAAAGGCGGGTCGCTGAGATCGAGGAACAAATGGGCTTGCTTCGGGGCATAGAGGATGCGACCTGCGCCGAGGCTTTCCAGCTCGGTGAGGAGGAGACCCGAACTAAGATAGCCCGGGAGCATCCGGAGTGAGACCTCTCTTTCCTGGATGTTGAGGCTTGTGAGGCTTGTACCCTGGGGTTGAAGAAGATGAATATGACGATGTCTCAGACGTCGACCTGGATGCTATCTTGGGTTCAAGTGAGGCTACAGCTTCCGAGGGACACTTCAAGCCTGACGCCGAAGGAATGACGACTTTTGAAGTGGGCGAAGCGAGCCGAGCCTCTCCGAGTGTTGTTGAGGGCACTGCTGGAATTGATCCAGCTCCTGATCCTTGAGGATCATTCGTGTGCTTTTGTTTTTCAGATATGTAATTCGGTCAAAATTTTCAATGAATGGGTCTTTTGTCTTTATTTGCTTAATCACCTCTTTTGGCTGATCTTCTACCCCAAGTTTTCTTATGGCTGTGAACAAATTATGACTCATTCGCTATCTTAGGCTGGTTGGCTCGGACTTAAGCAAATATTTCGGTCGAGGCCGAGGTATTGGGATAGCTTAGTTTGTCCGAAGCAAAGAAATTGGCACGCTTTGGCCGAGGTAAAGGAACTTCGTAAGTTCCAGTCGGGGTGCAATGTACCACGCGGTTTGGCCGAAGTATAAAGAGTGCTTCGTTGTTGTTAAAGCATCGGCGGCTATCTCAATCCAGATCAAAATGAAAGATAATATTCAGTTATGTTGTATGAAGAGATACTTTGGTTTATTCCGATGTATAGAGGCAGTTTTGGCCTCAAGCGGGAGCATAGGGCAATGTCTCGGTTTATGCCGAGACATAACGGGCAGTTGGGCCGGAGCGGAGGATATCGAGGCGCCTTTATTGAAGAGTACTTGGCTTCTGCGCATTTTTATTATTCAGCCAGCGTCTTGTCTTTTCCAAGGCGAGCTATCTTCTTTTTGCCAAATGGATAATATGGCCCTGTAACCTGCAAAAGGTTGTCTCTGTATTTTTCGGGGTCATTTATCCCATCGATCTTTTCCAAGGTACGACATAGACGCTGACTTGCCATTGGAGGGCATCGTTTTCGCTGGGCGATTTTCTAGGCCTGCCCGTATCTCAAGGATCAGCGGGTGATCCCCTACATTTAAGGCTCTCGATTCGAGATCAGGGGAAAATCTTTTGGCGTGCGTCATAGCTCGGGCGATGCATTTGGTGCACATTGAAGAGCGCTCTTTTCATCTTCGGAGGCCACGCGGCCGTGTGGGTAGGGCGTTTTGAATCTCGGGGCTTTTCGCTCTGATAGCTGCTCACGGTTAGTTTGCCTATAAAACGGGAGGAGAGGGCCGTTTTAGGCCATCCTCCAAGGTTTTCTTCCCTGTGAGTTATGAGAGTTTTCATGATGCCTGTGTCCCTTGGGTTGAAGTGGGGGACTGAGTTTTCCTTTTGCAAGTCATCTTCCCCCGGATAGCTGGGGTGATGAAGGAGTCGTTGAAGAGCAACTCATCCTCCAGAGAGGAGTTTTGGAGATTATATGGAGAGCGCACAGGAGGTCCGCAAGGATCACATGGAGAGCACACATACGCGCTTCCTGTGTATCCTTTGTGGTTTGCTATGGGGGTCGCAGGGTAGAAAGTGCACATGTACCCCCGTAGCATGCGCTGACTTTTCTTCTCCCTCGGGCTGGATGTTTAGCCCCTCCGCACGGGGAATCTTTCACTATGTGAAGAGGGAGTTAAGAACAGTGCGGGGCTGATGGTCCCCTATCTCTCTCAATCGGGCGGCGACCTACAGCCCAGCATTCCACCCAAGGGGAAGCTTCCTCGGCCTCGGTATCCAATATATCCGTCCGAGGGGTCGGTGGATGGGTTGCCTTGCTCAATAGGGCTCATCCACTCATTATGATTTCTCTGATATCTTGGGTCGGACGCCGAGACATCATTATTAACCAAAGCTGGTCGCAACAGTCAGGCTGAGCCATTTGTTTGTCTTTATTCCTTGTGCTATGATGCACTTGTAATGCCTCTTTGGAGGTTGTAATCCCTTTTATTGGTAAAGAAATAAAGAAGCTTTTATTCTTTCTTCTTTTAGCACTTGCTTCTTTTTCGATGTGATTGTGCTTGAGAGTTACTACTCCCATATCGTGTTTTTGGGTCATGGCATATTTTGGCAGCGTTCTTGCTATCTTGTTTTGCTTAGACCAATGTTCGATCCTCAGTGGAGGAAAGTATTTGTCCCTGTTCGGGTCAGAGGTGGACCTAGGCGGTCCCGGGGGCTCATGCGGCAAGCATGATCCCGTTTGTAGAACAAAGCAGGTATTTCTTCGGAAAGGGATAGCTCGTATGTCTTTTCGGTTGAGTAGAAGGAGGTTGCTTACTTTGCCGAAGTATCATAGGACGCCTTAGTTGCGTCAAGGAGTTTGAGAGATTACTTGTTTAGACCAGAGCTTTAGATAACTTTTAAGAGTATGTCGTTTGATTCGGCCGAGGTTTCAGATAATCACTCGGTTGTAGCTGAGGCTTCAGAATATCGCTCGGTTGTTGCCGAGAATTCAGAATATCGCTCGGTCATTGCCGAGGATTCAGAATATCGCTCGGTCGTTGTCGAGGATTTTTGATAGTTTACTTGGTCCTTACTGCAACTGTGGATTCAGATGCGGATGGCCAAAGAGGATGGGGGCTACCCGAGCGATGGAGGGGGCGTCTAGAGCCTGTAAATTGGCCACTCTCAGAGAGGGCGAGCTATGTTGCTCAAGTGTTGGCCACTGGTACATTCTTTCCTTTGCATTTTTTCGAGGATGCCTGATTCGAGGAAGTCTGGCATATTTTCGAGGATATTTACTTCGAAAATGATCCGGCAGATCGGAGGGAGTCTAGTCCCGAGAAGAGAGCTCCTTGAGCACCTCGACGTTATTAATGATCCTCTTTGACGAGGGCAGGACTCTTCGTTTCCCGCGAGTCCATTGAGGTGGTGACGCGTGGTGATTTTCCATGGGCTGAGATTAATGGCTCGAACGATCAAAATATTCACCAGGAGCGGTTTAAATATGGATGAGAAGGATGCCTCTGTTAGTCATCTCTTCAGCCGATCTCCCAAGAATTCCTGGGTTCTGAGATGGCGTCTAGAGATGAGGGACGACCAACTATGGCGCCGAGCAGCAGCGCTAATGGGCGTGAGGGGTCCCAGGGGAGCCGCGTTGTGGTGACCGTCGACGGGAAGGCCCTAGCGTCAATGTTTGTGGGTCACGAGCGGCTCCAGAAGGCGGCCGAACAATATCTGGCCGTTTCTATAAGGAAAGTCGAGCTCCTTCGCCGTGCCAACGATCGGCTGGAGGGGGAAGTAGCATCCCTTCGATGAAAGGTCACCGAGTCAGCTCGGCGTGGGGAGGGTTCGACGGCTCCCGGAGAAGATGATAAGTCTCAATGAGGGCTCATGTATCTTTTTCTTTCTTTTTCACCCTTTTTGTGATGAATAAAAAAGATGATTTCTGCAACTTTCGTGTTCGCCGTTATTTCCAAATGTTTGTTTTTATCATTCGGCCTTGGCCGAGATTTTTAATAAGTGACGCTCTTCAGCTCTGGCCGAGGCTTTTAATAAGAAATGGAGATGTACCTCGGCTTTGGCCGAGGCTTTTATTCTTTGGTACCGGCCGAGGCTTGTAAGCTGCCCGAACCTTGGACAAGGTTTCTTCATCATTCGGTTCGGTCGGGGCTTGTATCCTGCCCGAATTTGAACGACGTTTTGGAGACCATTTGGTCCGGCCAGGGCTTGTGAGCTACCTGAATCCGAATGAAGTATTGGAGACCATTTGGTCCGGCCGAGGCTTGTAAGCTACCCGAATTTGAACAAGTATTGGAGACCACTTGGTCCGACCGGAGCTTGTAAGCTACCCGAATTCGAACGAAGTTTTGGAGACCACTTGGTCCGGCCGGGGCTTGTAAGCTGCCCGAATCCGAATGAAGTTTTGGAGACCACTTGGTCCGGCCGGGGCTTGTAAGCTGCCCGAATATGAACAAAGTTTTGGAGACCATTTGGTCCGATCGAGGCTTGTAAGCTGCCCGAATCCGAACGAAGTTTTGGAGACCACTTGGTCCGGCCGGGGCTTGTAAGCTGCCCAAATCCGAACGAAGTTTTGGAGACCACTTGGTCCGATCGAGGCTTGTAAGCTGCCCGAATCCGAACGAAGTTTTGGAGACCACTTGGTCCGGCCGGGCTTATAAGCTGCCCGAATCCGAACAAAGTTTTGGAGACCACTTGGTCCGGCCGGGGTTTGTAAGCTGCCTGAATTCGAACGAAGTTTCTTGATATTTTACTTGGCCCTTCCAAGGTACGGAGATTTGATTCGAGGCTCGGCCCTGCCGAGGTACGGAGATTTGATTCGAGGCTAGGCCCTGCCGAGGTTCGGAGATTTGATTCGAGGCTTGGCCCTGCCGAGGTTCGGAGATTTGGCTCGAGAGATAGCTCGGTTGTGCCGAGAATGGATGCGTAAGCGACATCTGTTTTCTATTACGACCTTTCAGAAAAAACGACTGTAGCGGTCATGCCGCGGAGAATAGAAACAAGATGCCAAAGCTGTAAATGGGGTAAGTCTATAGAGAGCGTACTCTATTGGTGATATATGCGGAGGTTGTCCGAACTCCACGTCTGGGGAACGAATTTCCCGTCCAAATCCTGGAGCTTGTAGGTGCCGGGTCCGACGACTTCTGCCACTTGATAAGGGCCTTCCCAATTTGGCGCCAGCTTTCCTTGCTCCAGTGGTTTGGAAACGGACGCTTTCCGGAGGACGAGGTCGCCGGGCAAGAAGGATTTCCTTTGACTCTGGAGGCATGGTAACGGGCCACTCTTTGCTGGTAGCGGCCACTCTGATTCGAGCTTTCTCTCTGATCTCTTCTACCAGGTCGAGATTGGTGCGGAGTTGCTCGTCATTAGCTTCCTCTGAGTAGCTCTCCACTCGCGGAGAAGGGAGTCCTACCTCCACAGGGATGACGGCTTCCGTGCCAAAGGCCATCCGAAACGGGGTCTCGCCGTGGGGATTCTCTGGGTAGTGCGGTAGGCCCATAGGACGTGATGAAGTTCGTCCGCCCATCTGCCTCGGGCTCTGGCGAGCCGAACTTTGATCCCTTGAAGCAAGGTCCGATTAGTTACTTCGGCTTCTCCATTGGCTTGTGGATGCCCCACCGATGTAAGGCGGTGAAGATCCCATGTTCCTTGCAGAAACCTCGAACTTTGGGTTATCAAACTGCCTGCCATTGTCGTGATGATTGTATGCGGAAGGCCGAAGTGGCAGATAATGGATCTCCACACAAAGTCCCTGGCCCGAGCTTCGGTTATTTGGGCAACTGCCTCAGCCTCCACCCACTTGGTGAAGTAGTCGATGGCGACAAACAAAAATTTTCTCTGTCCAGTGGCGAGAGGGAAAGGGCCAAGAATATCCATCCCCCACTTAGCAAAGGGCCAAGCGGAGGAAATAGGACTAAGCTGGCGGAGGGGAGCCTCTGGATGTTGAGTGTCTCTGACATGAGTCACAAGCTCGGACGAGATCATCAGCATCTTTTTGCATAGGTGGGCCAATAGTACCCCTGGCGCAGCACCTTGTGGCATAGAGATCGACTCCCCAGATGGTTGCCACAAATTCCTTCATGTACCTCCCGAAGAGCATAATCAGCTTCAGATGGGCGAAGGCACTTAAGCAATGGCATGAAAAAGGATCGCTTATAGAGCTGGTCGTCGACCAACACATAGTGGGCAGCTTGCAATTTCAGCTTTCTTGCCTCCTTACGGTCGGCTGGGAGCGACCCTTCTTTGAGATACCTCAAGATGGGTCGAACCAGGATGGCTCGGTCTCAATCTGCATCACTCGGTCCGCCTCCACGATGCTAGGCTTTTCCAGGATTTCCAGGGGAAACTTTCGTTCGGCACTCATTGATTCCGCAGTCGCCAGTCGGGATAATAGATCGGCACGGGCATTCTCGGATCTGGGATCTGGATAACTTCAAATTCAAGAAGTGGGAAAGCAAGTCCCGCACCTGCTTGGAGATACCGAATCATGTTTGGCTCTCGGGCCTCAAACTTGCCCCGCACGTGACCGCCACCAATTGAGAGTCGGTGAAGGCATTTAACTTCTTCACTTTGAGGTCACGGGCGATTCGAAGTCCAGCAAGCAGAGCTTCATACTCGGCTTCGTTATTGGAGGCTGGGAAGGAGAAGCGAACGCCATACTCGAAGGTAGCCCCTTCTGGGCTGGTGAGGATTAGGCCAGCGCCTGAGCCACCGGTATTGGACGATCCGTCGATGTGGAGCAGCCACAGGGCATCAGGCTTCGGTTGCTCGGGGAGTCTGGAGTGGAACCATCCTCCGGGATAGTACATTCAAGGAGGAAGTCGGCTAGAACCTAGGCCTTGATGGCCGGGCGAGGCTGGTACCGGATGTCATGCTCGCTTAGTTCGACGGCCCATTTAGCCATCCTTCCTGATGTCTCCGGGCGATGAACCACCGCCTTGATGGGTTGGTCGGTAAGAACTGTCACAGAATGCGCTGGAAATATGGCCGCAGCCTCTGAACCGACGTTACCAGGGCCAAAACCAACTTCTCGATCCGGTGTACCTTGTCTCGGCATCCGGAGCAGTTTACTGACATAGTAGATCGGCTTTTGGGTCTTTTTCTCTTCTCTGACCAAAACCGAACCAATTGCGCCTTCTGAAACTGCCAAGTACAGGAATAGCATCTCTCCGGGTTGGGGCTGCTGAGGAGGGGTGGAGAGCCGAGATACCTCTTGAGGTCCTCGAATGATTTCTGGCACTCGGGAGTCCATTGAAAATTCTTGGCAGATCGGAGAGCTTTAAAGAAGGGAAGGCACCTTTCGGCCGATCGAGCCAAAGCGGTTGAGGGCCGCGATCCTTCCTGTCAGGCGCTGGACCTCTTTGATAGATGTTGGGGTGTCATTTGCTGAAGGGCTTGAATCTTCTGCGGGTTGGCTTCAATGCCTCGCTGAGAAACCATGAAGCCCAGAAACTTCCCAGAATTGACACCGAAGGCACACTTGTTGGATTGAGCTTCATCCGATATTTTTGAAGCATTGCGAAGCTCTCAGAGAGGTCCTCAATGTGCTGGGATGCTTCTTTGCTTTTGACCAGCATGTCATCGACATATACCTCCATGTTTCGGCCGATTTGCTCCTTGAAGACTTTGTTGCACCTGCATTCTTCAGACCAAAAGGCATGACACGGTAGCAATATGTACCTCGATCGGTTATGAAGGCGGTCTTTTCTTCATCCTCAGGCGCCATTCGGATCTGATTGTAGCCGGAATAGGCATCCATGAAGGTTAGCATCTGATGCCCTGAAGTAGCATCTACAAGCTGATCGATCCGAGGGAGAGGGAAGCTGTCCTTCGGGCAGGCTTTATTGAGGTCGGTGAAGTCGATGCAGATCACCATTTGCCATTCGACTTCTTTACCATGACGACATTGGACAACCAGCTCGGATAGTTTACCTCCCGAATGAAGTTTTCCTTAACAAGTTTGTCGACTTCTTCCTCAATCGCCTTCTGCCGCTCAGGGGCGAAGCTCCTCTTCTTCTGCTTTATGGGCCGGGACATCTCATCCACATTAAGATGATGGACGAGAACATTCGGGCTGATTCCTGGCATATCGGAGCTAACCAGGCGAAAACATCAGCATTCCTTCAGAGAAAGTCGATCAGCTCCGTCCGAGTTTCCCTTTTAGCAGTGACCCGATCTTTATAGTTCGGTCTAGGCCGGGCTTCGTTCAGCGGCACCTCCTCCAGCTCTTCAGCTGGTTCTCCCGTTGCTCGGCAAAATCTTCCCGAGCGTCCAGTCCATCAACCTCGGGCAATTTGGATTGCAGGCTGGTGACGAAACACTGCCGAGCTATAGCTTGGTTTCCTCGGACTACTCCCACTCCCCATCCGGTAGGGAACTTCATTGCTAGGTGCGGGATGGAGACAGCGGCTCTAAGGGACATCAGGCCGGGTCTCCCAAAATTACATTGTAGGGCGATCAAAGCTTGGTCACCAGAAAATCTGTGTGGACCGTGGCAACGGAAGGCCAAGTTCCTGCACGGACCGTCAAGGTCATGACTCCTTCCGGGGTGATAACATCACCGGTGTTGACCCAATTATTGATTTTGATGATTAATAAAGGAATTGAGTATATTTATTGTGTTACTGATGAATTTAACAAGTGTTTCAGGGCTTAAAATATTTGTTTAATCAAAAGGCATTTAGAAACGTATTTTGAATCAAGTGCCAAAGCTAAGTTTCAAAATTCAGAACCTGGAGTCGACACCTAGGAAATCTGGAGCCGACCCCATGGCCAATCAAATGTCTTTCTGATTTTTGATACGGTCTGAAGCCGACACCCAGAGTTTTGGAGCCGACACCCAGAGTCTCAGAGTCGACACTTACAGTATCTGGAGCCGACTCCGACACGGGGACAGAACGTATGATTTTTGACTACCTTGGAGCCGATACTTACAGTCTGTTGACCCAATTGTTGATTTTGATGATTAACAAAACTATTTGAGTATAACATTTGAAGTTACTAATGATTTTGGTTTAATTTTTCAGTTTATGATATGTTATTAATCAAAATCATAAGATAAATTAAGTTCTAGTTCGAATCTAATGTCAAGGTAAGATTTCAGACATTAGAGTCGACACATGGAATCGCAGAGTCGACTCCGGAAAACGGCACGGACTTAGAGTCGACTCCGGGACTGTTAGAGCCGACTCCAACAAAAAAGATAGAACAATGGTTTTTTCGGCCATGACTTAGAGTCGACTCCCGGACTGTTAGAGTCGACTCCAGAAGATTTTTGTGTTGACCCCAGAAAAGTTAGAGATGACTCCAGTTCAAGCGATTTGGGGATTTTCGAACTAGAGCCGACTCCAGAAAAGTTAGAGCCGACTCTAGAATGTCAGACGCGACTCCAAAACTGTCAGAACGACTCTAAACTTTATCTTTATCTTTTTAATCCCAACGGCTATTGCTATTTTTGGTTCTAATCCTTCTTACACCTGTTTCTAACAGATAGTTTTAAACTATTTATGGATTAATCGGGATCTATAAGAAGAGGGTTTGCTGCATCCGAAAAGAAGAGAGACAAAAAGAAAAGAATAGAGAGAAATCTTAGAAATCCATCAGAAAATCAAAAGAGAAAAGAGGGAAAACTCGTAAGGAAAATCATACTGATTCCCCAAAAGAAAAGAGAGATTCCAAGCTTTTGTTGTTCTATTTCGAAGAAATCTCAAGGGAAGAAGCAAGCCATAGTTCTCTGATCTTCTGAGTCTCAAGAGCACCTTGAAGGAAGATCCACTCAAAAGAAGAGAAGGAGCAAGCCACCAAGATCTGCAAATCAGGCTTTGATTCCTATTTTTTATTCTTGTTTCATTATTGTATATTTGCTCATAGGAGGAGCTGTTTATCTTGTAAAACAAATATTGTTTGCTGGGTCAATCTGGTGATTGATTCAGTTGAGGCTGTTAGCCTTGTGCAAGCATTAGCTTATGGTGTAAGGTTTGTGCTGGTGAGCCTTGAAAACTAGCTGGGTTCGTTGTGCACCCGGAAAAACAACAAGTTCGAGTTGTGAGCTTGCAAAATAACTCGGCTGTAATCAGATTGATTATAGTGTAGACCCAAGAGATACTTGGGAGTGGACGTAGGTGTAGGTACACCGAACCACTATAAAATCTCCTGTGTTTGCCGTGATTGTCTCATTTTCTTTAACTCTCTATTTGTGCATATTCTATTTTAATCTGTGTGAATCTAAGTTTTATTTCCGCTGGGGTTTATTTTTCAAAAGAGTTTAAATTTTGAAAAACCCAATTTACCCCCCCCCTCTTGGGTTGCTATCTGGACCAACAATTGGTATCAGAGCTAGTGCTCATTTGATTTGATCTAACGATCAAGAGTCAAAGATCCACATGGCAACTCAAGCTGGTTCATCTTTTTTCGAAGGTCAATCTACAAATAGACCACCCTTGTTTAATGGATTAAACTATGGTTATTGGAAGGCTAGAATGAAAATTTTTATTCAAGCACTTGACTATGATCTATGGAGCATTATAGTCAATGGACCACAAACACCCACTGCTAGAGTAAATGGAATGGAGATTCCTAAACCGGAAATGGAATGGGATGAACATGATAAAAAATTGGCACAACTTAATGCCAAAGCAATGAATGTTTTATACTGCTCATTAGATGCAAATGAATTCAATCGTATACCTATTTGCATTTCTGCTAAGGAAATCTGGGATAGACTTGAGGTTACCCATTAGGGAACAAATCAAGTCAAGGAATCCAAGATTAACATGCTAGTTCATAAGTATGAATTGTTTATGTAACATCCTGAAAACCTTGTAATTATGGCATTTTTATTTGAAATGAAAGTCAGAGAGTTTCAGTGAAGTGTGAGTGTGTTAGCCTTTTGATAAATGTAAAGAGAAGAAATTTTGGAGTAAATGAGTATGTTTTTGAATGTTAAAGTGTTTGATTTAAGAGATTGAGAGATTTAAGTTTCAATGGGCTTAAATCATAAGAAAAAAAATCAAGTTTAGTTTGAGTTTTACCCTTAAAAGATATTTTTAGTAGTTGGAGTCGACACTATTTGGAGTGGAGTCGACTCTGGCACGGTTTTAAACTTTCGGCACGCTTTGGAGTCGACACCTGTAGAGGTGGAGTCGACACCTGCAGAGAAAATATAAGGTTAACATTTCTACTGTAGTGTTGGAGTCGACACCTACTTTTTCTGGAGTCGACACCTATTTCTGCTGGAGCCGACTCCAAGATGGCAGGTTTTTCTGAGTTAAATCTTGAGAATTTCATATTTATTCCGTTTCAAGTCCGATTTGGATGCCGTTTGAATCGTTGGATTTCTAAAATCGAGCTATCAAGCTGGTAAAAGTCTTTTCTTAGAAATGTTACATAAAAGTATCATTTAAGTAAAAATGATAATCTGGGCTATAAATTAATTAAAAAAATGCTATATCAAGGGCAAAATGGAAAAAGGCTCCAATGTCAATTGCTAATTGTGTTAAGGGCAACTTGGGAAAGAAAATATAAGGAAAAATATCATGGTTATAAGTGAGCCATGTGTTTTCCAAAAAGCGTGCATTAAGAGTGTTTGAGGGCAAAAGGGAATTTGGCATGCCTTAACCCTTAAGTTTCCCATGACTTGGTCCCCAAGTCATTAGAAAAGGGAAAAATGTGGGTTCAGCCAAAGAAAAGAAAGAAAGAAAGAAAGAGAGAAAGAAGAGGAGAAAACAGAGGAAGAAGAAGAAGAGGAGGAAGAAAGAGGAAGGGAAAGGAAAGCTTGGGGTTTGTGCTCGACTCCAGGTAAGCTATAGCTTCCCTAGATCTTGCATGACTTTAGATTTTCTTAGATTATTGTATTTGAGGTAATAGTAGAAGAAATCTTGAGTAGAGAAAGGGTGGAAGAAAATAATGAGATATTAGAGGATAGATCATGTATGCATGCATGGTTCGTGGGAAAACCTCGTGTGGAGTAATCCTAATAGCTATCGTATCTGTATGTTGACGTAGGTCAAGAGGGTTATTCCAGGGAGTCGAAATACCAGAGTTGAGTACCAGTTGAGGAGTAACCTGCTAAGGTGAGTGGGTTTCTCATCTAGCAATGAGAAGTTAATTTGAGCTAATATAATGAGATTAATACCTAGTTGTGGTATATTATGTTTAGCAGAGTGTTATGTATGTTTTAAATATAACAAATGAGAACCTAGTATATGATATTCTGATAAATGAGTTTTGAGCATGAGTTTTAAGCATAAAGAAATATGCATGAGTTTCGAGCATAAAGACATAAGCATGAGTTTCGATGAGGGGATTTTTAATGTATACATGGCATATTTGCATGATAAAGCTTTACAAAGATGTATGTATCATCTGAGCATCAGGCAGCTATGGGGCTTATCACCTTTAGACTGTACTGTAGCATGAGCATTGCACACTATTATCGAGCCGGCACCTCCTTGCGAACAGATCGTACGATGAACCCCAGAATTAGGGGTGAGTGCACGCTTAACCAGGCCAGTGGGGCCGGTTGTGAGCAGCCCATGGGGGCATGAATCATAGCTCAGTGGAGCTGATTACTATATATAGCCCATGGGGGTAGAGAGAAAACCCGAGGTTCCAGGGTTAAGGAATAAAGCACTTTTCGGGTGAACCGCACGGGTAAGGGGTGCTATTTGTGCGGGGATCCTGTTGCTAGTCACGCACCCGATGAGAGTACACCTATAGGTGGGCGACTGTAGGGTGATACCTCAGAGGCATTACACACACAGCCCAACATCATGAGATTTAAAAGCATATGTTGTGATATAAAAAGGGCCAGTGGGCCAAGTAGTTATCCCGAGAGGGACAGTTTACTTGAGATGCCAGTGAGCAAGCAGATTCCGGTGGAGTCTAGAATTTAATAAGAAGTATGGGTTATAGATAAAGAATGCATATTTCATATTGTAATGCATGGATTTTATCTTAATGAGTTATCTTTCAGTGAAAAGTTATTGTAGAGTATTTCAGTAATTATATGTTATTTGAAGAATAAGCTATATTTATTTTATCTGATATCATGTTAAAAATGTACTTTGAGTTGTACAAGCTAAATAGTATCAGCATACGATTGAAAATAAGAGGTTATGGTTCTATATTTCTCTATAGTTAGATGGTTATCCAGTCACTGGGACTTAGGTCTCATCCCTCTATGATTTAAATGTTCTTTTAGCTCAGTGAGTATTTCTGCCAGGATCATAAGATAAGCATGACAGAACCCTTAGCTGGTGAAGCTTGCTTGGATGCAGGGTGTATAGATGTTAGCCTTGTATAT
>UESW01001474.1:0-15319 GCA_900491605.1 Calamus simplicifolius
TCCTTCGTCTGTTGCTCGAGAAGCCATCCTTCGTTTCTTGCTCGAGAAGCCACTGGTCTCCTAAATTTCTTCCATAGTTCATCTTCCATATACTTCATTCATGGAGATGAGTGCTTTCGTTGTGGATGAAGACCGCGAACAAGGAAGAACCAGACGGAGAAAATGGCGGAACAATGCAAGGACATCGTTCTTCGTTCGAATGAGGATGCGGCTCCTTCAGGTATGTTTATCAATATGTTAAAATATTATGACATCCTCTCTTAAAATTTCATGACAAGTATGTCTTATGTCTTACCCCCTGTTTCAGTTGACATGAAAATTGTTCCAGTCCCCCCAGTGAAGGTTTCCCAGCTGTTTAAGAATAGTTGCATGCCGGCCGTATACGTTCAGAAGGTTTGGAAGATGGGGTTCACTAGACGGCATACAAAACTTATTCGAAGGACCCCATTTGGTGCCTTCATCGACATGCAGATGTTCACAGTCGACGGGCGACTGCTAGCAGACATCATAAGATGTCACAATGGAGGCGATGAGTTCATTTTCTGCAGAAAGCCAGTTCTATTCAGTGCCGACGAAGTCGCACTCATTCTGGGACTTCCAGCTCATGGGAAGAAGATCGACACGTCCAGCCAATTGTTCAACGGAAGGTTGTTCAGATGGTTTGGCCAGGGTTTAGATCTTCGCCAAGAAGGTTTGGAGAAGTTAATATTTCAACTCCGATCATCTAAGGTACAGGAGGATGTCGAGGACACCGTTCGACTTTGGATCGCATACATGTTGGCCATGTTTTTGGCTCCAAAGTCTAATCAGAGATGTCCACGGTATCTCATCCAGCACTTGGATGACTTAAGTCAACCGGATAGCATCGACTGGGCTTCGGCATTGAAGGAGTTGATTGTTCTGGCTCTCCCAGAAATAGCTGCTTGCTTATGTTCCAAGGAGCCGGTCCACTCAAAGAATGCAAAAAAAGTTAGAAGGCAGCCTACCCTGTTCGGATGCTCGGCAGCACTGGTGGTAAGGATTATTGAGACACAGAAGTAGTGTTCTTAGTATAATTTTTTTGTTAATATTACATTATTTAATATCCAAAAAATATCATGTTCAGGCATGGTTCCTCGAGCATACATCAATGCGAGAACCAGCATACCCTGATAAACTGCCCCGGCTGTTGAAGTGGTATGACCACCAAATGAAGATCCAGTCGGTTCGGGTTGCCGACTTGCAGCCTCACGACTTGGTAAGCTATTACATTGCTCCATTGCTCTGACCATATTTTTCAACTTAATGTGTCAATATGTTCACTTAATATTAATTTGTTATCATCTTGCGTTGCAGATGGAGGGAGCTACTGTACCACTGTCAGAAGAGCGCTGGCTTCTCACTCAGCAGAATGTAGCATCCCCTCAACCAACAGATACCTGCGCCCCTCAACCAACGGAAAGCTGCGCAGGATGTGCCGAGTTGAGGACTGAATTGGAGTGCGTTAAGGATCAACTCGACGATGTTAGGCACAGGCTGTCCATTGCTGAGAGCCTCCTCAGTTCACTGCTCAGAAAGGAAAGTAATGCAATAAATGAGGAGGACAAGGGAGACGGGAAAACAGAGAAGGTACATTTCCTGGAGTTGGTCCTCCGCGAGCCTGGTAATGGAAATAGTGAGGAGAAGAATGGAGGAGGACCATTCATCCGAGTGTCCAATTGAGACGGGGAATGCAAAAGCAGAGGAGAAGAGATTGGAGGGGGATTCATTGGCTGATAAAACAGAGCATGTGAATGAAAATAAAGATGAGTCCATATCCGATAATAAACTTGGCACCCCTGCGCCAAAGGGTGATAATATGGACATAGAAATCGTTGGAGTGCCTTCGCTTGTTAGGAGGGTTAAAAAAGAGCCGAGGAAGCGTAAGACATCCACGGTCGTCGGAGATTGTTATGAGATAACCCGTCCTAAAAAGTCGGCGAAGACAGTGGGCACGTCAAAGCCCAACACAACGGTCGAAGATGACCAAATTATTATTCAAAATTTTTTGAGCGAACGACTAACTGACGAGATCGTCTACACCAATATTTTCTGGCGTTGTAACAAGGAAAAATCTTCAAGATCTCATTAACAATGAAATGATAATAGATGATGTAAGTATATCAAGAAACTTGTTCTAGTTGTTGATTTTAGAATTATATTAATCGGTTTACATTGCATTGGCAGATAATTGATGCCGGCCAGGAGTTTCTGATGCGCAACTGGACAAAGCATCCGGACCGATACCATAAGTGCATATTTGCATCAGTTTTCGTATCCGCTCTGTGTCTGACATCATCATCACCTGCTCATGAACTCGCTGGAACATCAGAGGCCTCGATATTTGACAATGTATCGGATGAAGATAAGGCCCAATTCCGGTTTCTTTCACTATAATAAACTCTGATAACTCGCATTGGCATTTGGTTGCTATCGACATGGAAAGAAAGGTGTTCATGCACCTGAATTCAATGAAATGCAACCCCAAGTACAAGGCCAATGCAAGGAAATGACATACAATTCTTGGCCACATATTCCATATCTACTGCGATAAGAAGGAAGCGATGACTTGGCCGATGGAAGAGATTTCGGATTGCCTAAGCCAACCGACCGGATCGCTGGATTGCGGCCTATACTGTCTGAGATACATGGAATGTCTTTCTCGACGGGATAATCCTGATATGAAGATGGATTTCACGGATGAGGAAGTTAGAGATTACCGATGACACTTAGCTGCGACGATATTGAGAGAGGGCCTAAACAAAAAGATTAGTGACATTGTCGAAAAATGTTCTTAATTTTTTTATTCTTCTTTGAATGAAAATTGAATGTAATTTATTCATATTAACACTGATTAAGATTTAATGCAAATGCATAAATTTTATATTGCGAATAGGGGTGTCCTCGATTTATTCATATGTTTGCCTTCGTAGGTTTTCGCCTTTCGGGTGTCGCCACGCTAGAGCTAGGGAGTCGTTAGCCAAGAGCTGGGGTGTCGTCGCGCTAAAATCTTCAGTGTCCGTTCGCGAGAATTGGATGTCGTAGGTTTTCACCTTTCGGGTGTCGCCGCGCTAGAGCTAGAGAGTCGTTAGCCAAGAGCTGGGGTGTCGTCGTGCTAAAATCTTCGGTGTCTGTTCGCGAGAATTGGGATGTCGTAGGTTTTCGCCTTTCGGATGTCGCCGCGCTAGAGCTAGGGAGTCGTTAGCCAAGAGCTGGGGTGTCGTCGCGCTAAAATCTTCGGTGTCCGTTCGCGAGTACTGGGATGTCGTAGGATTTCGCCTTTCGGGTGTCGCCACGCTAGAGCTAGGGAGTCGTTAGCTAAGAGCTGGGGTGTCATCGCGCTAAAATCTTTGGTGTCCATTCGCGAGTACTGGGATATCGTAGGTTTTCGCCTTTCGGGTGTCGCCGCGCTAGAGCTAGGGAGTCGTTAGCCAAGAGCTGGGGTGTTGTCGCGCTAAAATCTTCGGTGTTCGTTCGCGAGAACTAGGATGTCGTAGGTTTTCACCTTTCGGGTGTCGCCGTGCTAGAGCTAGGGAGTCGTTGGCCAAGAGCTGGGGTGTCATCGTGCTAAAATCTTTGGTGTCTGTTCGCGAGTACTGGGATATCATAGGTTTTCGCCTTTCGGGTGTTGTCGCGCTAGAGCTAGGGAGTCGTTAGCCAAGAGCTGGGGTGTCGTCGCGCTAAAATCTTCGGTGTCCGTTCGCGAGAACTGGGATGTCGTAGGTTTTCGCCTTTCGGGTGTCGCCGCGCTAGAGCTAAGGAGTCATTAGCCAAGAGCTGGGGTGTCGTCGCGCTAAAATCTTCGGTGTCTGTTCGCGAGTACTGGGATGTTGTAGGTTTTCGCCTTTCGGGTGTCGCCGCGCTAGAGATAGGGAGTCGTTAGCCAAGAGCTGGGGTGTCATCGCGCTAAAATCTTTGGTGTCCGTTTGCGAGAACTGAGATGTCGTAGGTTTTCGCCTTTCGGGTGTCGCCGCGCTAGAGCTAGGGAGTCGTTAGCCAAGAGCTGGGGTGTCGTCGCGCTAAAATCTTTGGTGTCTGTTTGCGAGTACTGGGATGTCGTAGGTTTTCGCCTTTCTGGTGTCACGCGCTAGAGCTAGGGAGTCATTAGCCAAGAGTTGGGGTGTCGTCACGCTAAAATATTCGGTGTCCATTCGCGAGAACTGGGATGTCGTAGGTTTTCGCCTTTCGGGTGTCGCCGCGCTAGAGCTAGGGAGTCGTTAGCCAAGAGCTAGGGTATCGTCGCGCTAAAATCTTCGGTGTTCGTTCGTGAGTACTGGGATGTCGTAGGTTTTCGCCTTTCGGGTGTCACCGCGCTAGAGCTAGGGAGTCGTTAGCCAAGAGCTGGGGTGTCGTCGCGCTAAAACCACTTCATTTGACTGAAATAGACACCCTATTTTGAAAGCACTTCATTTGCGACCAAGACACCCTAGTTCAAAAGTTACGACACCCGTGTTTTATATATGCTCCTGTGTAAGTTGACTCAATACATAAGCATCAAATTCGTCCATCAAAGCTTCGAAAGGCGGTACAATTCTTTCCTGGTCCTCTTCGGTATTAATTGACTACAAACAAGTCTCTGCTTGATGCTTGAAGCAGCTCTTTCCTTGACCAGATTTTTCCTTGATCTTTTTGACTTCTTCTCGACTTCACTCTTTAATCTGTTCTCTCTTGGGCAACCTTTCGTCCTAATTTGTTTAGGATCTTGAATTACAAGCTCTGTACCTGGTTTAGTTGCGCAGTTGGCATCCACGGCAATTTTGAATATAGGTGTTAGACCATCCATCACTACATTAAATGCATCTTCAGACATGGAGGCTATCTTTGCGAGCTTCATCATCCGATAACTCAGCAAACTATATCTACAATCATTAACATCATATTAACGAAAACAAATATTAAGGCATATCAATTAAAAAATTGTCACTGCGTACCGTGATTTTCGTGTGCTTTTATCATAACCTTCAGTATTGCAGTTGAATTCGTCGAATTGGTATTTCATATCCTTGCACCATCTCTTCAAGAAGAAGTATTTATCTAGTAAACGAAATACATCACTTTGATGAAGAACCAACAAGGCATGCCTACATAGGTACCCCTTGAACTGAAAGGATCGGCACTGGCATTGTACATCCTGAATATTTTTATCGTATGACACGATATAATCTTTGATCATCTCCTTGCCGATTCCATCGACTTGAATCCTTTCATACAACTTTACGGAATATACACAACAGTTGCCAGCTTCCTTGATCAATTTAATATTTGATGCAGCCATTTCAAGGATCTCATTTTGAAATTTTTTGAAAATGCGCCTTGTATACCTTCATGCAGCTTGTCTCTCAAAAGGTGATGATGTCTTTAGAAAAGCAATCGTTTGCAACGTCCTATTATCTTCCTCGTTTTCGGCCTCGTATCTTTTTTCCAATGCATCTTCGTACTTACTTATGAACTCCGTTAGTGTTGTCTTCGAATTTATAAACTCATCGAAGAAGTGATTAATGCCCTCGCTCCTTTGTGAAGATGACATCCCTGTTCAAAATTTTGTCAACAAAAAAAAGCGTTTAACGCGAACATGAACCAAAGACAATGACATACAAACCTGCGAAGAATGTATCCTTTAGGTAAACTGGGACCCATTTATCCCGACATTCGTAAAGGACATTGAACCAATCTATAGACTTGCATTCTTTATATTTCTCCATAACATGTGCCCACCTTTCCTCAAATGACTGTATGGTCAATGAATCATATATCGCCTCATCGAAATCAACCATAAACTTGGGATTTGCCGTGCAAATGTGGCCAATCTTTTCATGTATCTTCTTCAATATATGCCAAAGACAAAATCGATATCGTGTGTTAGGAAAAACTTCTTTGACAGCAGCCTCGATTGCCTTATCTTGGTCAGTTATTATGGCAATAGGTGCTTGACCACCATTTGCATCCAGCCATGCCTGGAAAACCCATTTATATGTCTCAGTACTCTCATCAGACAACAATGCGCAACCAAGCAAGGTGGATTGTCCATGATGGTTGACCCCGACGAATGGACAAAAAGGCATTTGATATCTGTTTGTCAAGTAGGTTGAGTCAAAGCTTAGAACATCACCGAAGTATGTGCATGCCAATCTTGACCTTGGATGAATCCAGAAGACAGACCTCAGATGACCATTATCATTGAGGTCTAAGGTATAGAAGAAATTGGGATTTCTGAGTTGCATTTCGGTGAAATGAATTATCATCGACTGAGCATCTCCTTCTTTCAGCTTAGACTGACGTTCGCGACAAATGAAGTTACGAGCATCCTTCTCGGTGAAATCCAATTGTCTTCTGCCCCCTTTTCTCCTTGCTATGGCAGAGTATATCTGAGTTGTCAAAACATTCACGGCATGTAAATTGCTGATCTCTGCCTTCTCTGGTGTGCTGATCCTCCTATGCGACCGTAGATAACCAGTTGATGTTATGGACATCCCATGGTTATGTTCTAGAGAAACCTCATCCAATATCCACTTACCACTTGTAGAATTCAGTCTTGCTTTTATGGATGCCATATAATCAACTTTCCCAGTATCCCTATGATTCATACTCTTCTCTGTTTTTCTAGATTTTCCTTGCCTCCAACACGCCAGGTGCTTGAAGCAAAGTTATTTTTGTTGTTGGCCCTGCTACACACTATGTGATTCCAAAACCAACTCGTTTCGCATAGACATTATAGAATGTATATACATCATCTACTGAATTAAATTCCATTCCAGTTTGAGGAACTATAGTATCATCCACTGCATTGGAGCGACGGGTGAAGGTGCACGGCTGGGAGTGTTATCGATTTCTTTCCGATCTTTAATTTCAGCATCGTCTGTGGAAATATAGGCACACAGTCATGAACAATGATATCCGTAGATTTAGTTGTCAATATATCCTGACAAAGGATTATGACACGAAGGTTAAAACAATACGACACGAAGGGCCTAACGACACCATCCCCGACTCATGCTGTTACCGACACCACAGTTCTCATCTGACGGGTGTCATAGCATTGGTGCTAGGGTGTCGTGAGGTTTCAACTGGGGTGTCGCGAAGGATTTTTGGCCGAATTCCACAAGGGTGTCGCTGGTATTCTCTCCGTGGTCATTTATAAGTACGGGTGTCGTCGCCCTAAAGCTAGGGTGTCGTGAGATTTCAACTGGGGTGTCGCAAATGATTTTCGACCGAATTCCACTAGGGGGTGTCACGGGGATTCTCTCCGTGGTCCATTTTAAGCATGGGTGTTATCGCTTTAAAGCTAGGGTGTCGTAAAATTTCAACTGGGGTGTCGCGAATGATTTTCGGCTGAATTCTACCAGGTGGTGTCGCGGGGATTCTCTCCGTGGTTCGTTTTAAGCATGAGTATCGTCTCCTTAAAGCTAGGGTGTCGTGAGATTTCAACTGGGGTGTCGCGAAGGATTTTTGGCCAAATTCGACCAGGGGGTGTCGCGGGGATTCTCTCCGTGGTCAGTTTTAAGCACGTGTGTCATCTCCTTAAAGCTAGGGTGTCGTGAGATTTTAACTGGGGTGTCGCGAATGATTTTCGGCCGAATTCCACCAGGGGGTGTCGCGGGGATTCTCTATGTGGTCCGTTTTAATTACGGGTGTCGTCGCCTTAAAGCTAGGGTGTCGTAAAATTTCAACTGGGGTGTCGCGGATGATTTTCGGCCGAATTCCACTAGGTGGTGTCACGGGGATTCTCTCCGTGGTCCGTTTTAAGCACGGGTGTCATCGCCTTAAAGCTAGGGTGTCGTGAGATTTCAACTGGGGTGTCGCGAAGGATTTTCGCCCGAATTCGACCAGGGGGTGTCGCGGGATTCACTCCATGGTCAGTTTTAAGCATGGGTGTCATCTCGTTAAAGCTAGGGTGTCGTGAGATTTCAACTAGGGTGTCGCGAATGATTTTCGGCCGAATTCCACCAGGGGGTGTCGCGAGGATTCTCTCCGTGGTCCGATTTAAGCACGGGTGTCGTCTCCTTAAAGCTAGGGTGTCGTGAAATTTCAACTGGGGTGTCGCGAATGATTTTCGGCCGAATTCTACCAGGTGGTGTCGCAGGGATTCTCTTCGTGGTCCGTTTTAAGCACGGGTGTCATCTCCTTCAAGCTAGGGTGTCGTCAAATTTCAACTGGGGTGTCGCGAATGATTTTTGGCCAAATTGCACAAGGGGTGTCGCGGGGATTCTCTCCGTGGTTAGTTTTAAGCACAGGTGTCGATGCCTTAAAGCTAGGGTGTCGTGAGATTTCAACTGGGGTGTCGCAAAGGATTTTCGGCCGAATTCCACCAGGAGTGTCGCGGGTATTCTCTCCGTGGTCAGTTTTAAGCACGGGTATCGAAGCATTGGTAATTGGGTGTCGCAGTATTTGGCTTCCCCACACTCTCTTCATTCTTCATTAATGGTTTCTATTCACGAGGGAGGCGAATTCCTCCTGGTTGCTGCCATTCGCTCTTATCTTGTTGAAACCCACGACACCCAGTTCAAAACCCATTGGTTTCCTTTGACCGCCCACTGAGATGGTGGCACGTGGCGAGTTTCCACGATAGGGGCGCCGGAGATGATAGCTCGGCAATCGAAACACCCGCTAGGAGTACCTTAAATATAGATGGGGGAATGTGATCGTTAATCACCTTTTCAGCTGATCTTCCAAACTTTTTGGATACTGAGATGGCTTCTAGAGGCGAGGGGCAATCTACTGGCACCCATGGGAGCTTCCGCACAACGGTAACCGTCGATGCGGAGGTCTTTGCATCGTCGCTCGCAAACAGTGAGCGACTCCACAGGATGGCCGAGCAATACTTGGCCGTTTCAACGAGAGAGATCGAGGTCCTGCGTCGGGCCAACTGCCAGCTTGAGGGGCAAGTAGCGTCCCTCCAGCGCCAGATCGCCGAGTTAGCCCCGCAGCGTGGGGGGCTCGGCAGCGCCCGGAGAAAATGAAAAGCCCCAGTGAGGGCTCATGTACTTTCTTCTTCTCTTTTCTTCTTGTCTTTATTTGTGTGATGAATAAAAAGAAATTTTAGTAACTTTTATGTTTGCTGTCAGACCGAAGGATAAGGGAGCTTGGATGTCGTAACTGTTTTCCGATTTCATCCTGGGATGTGCTAAAGTTTTCTCCTAAGCGTGAACGGGTGTCTTAGGTTTGTAACTTGGGTGTCGCGGGCCTTCTCTCCGTGGTCAGTTATAAGCACAGGTGTCGTAGAATTGGTGTTAGGGTGTCGTCAGGTTTCAACTGGGGTGTCGAGAACGATGACATCGCCGACTCAGGCTGTTTACGACACCTCAGTTCTCATCTGACGATACCCTAGTTTTAAGGCGACGACACCGATGATGTCACTTTTAAAGCAGGTGTCGCGGGGATTGTTCTCCATACGGGGTGTCGTAGCGTTGATGCTTGGGTGTCTTAATGTTTCACCTACGGCGTCGTAGATCTTTTTTTGGGTGAACAAAACTTGGGTGTCGCGGTCCTGCTCTCCAGGGTCAGTTTTAAGCACGACACACCCTTTAGCATTTAAAGACACCCCATAGAAACGCTATGACACCCCGGAAAGCAACATACGAAGAACGCGAAGGTTATAAGCATGGGTGTCGTAGCGTTAACGCTAGGGTGTCATAACATTTCAACTGCGGTGTCACCAATGTTTTTAGGCCGAATTCCTCCTTGAGTGTCGTCAGGTTATAAGCATGGGTGTCGTAGCGTTGTCGCTAGGGTATCGTGATGTTTGAACTGCGGTGTCGCGAAGGATTTTCGGCCGAGCATGACGACACTAGAGCTATATGGACAGGAAATAATGGGGAATATAGGCCGAAACACTCTGACGACACCACAGTTCATGAGGTATAACACCCTAGTTAAAAGAGTATGACATTCGTGCTTACAAAACAGTAAAGTCTAAACAGTTATGACTGCCAAAATGTCATAACTGTTTTGTTTTAAGAAAGTTACCCGCGCATTAAACGGTTTGGTCACGCATTAACTACATCCAACGAGAAAAAACAGTTGGTGTAATAAAAGAGCATTACAAAGAAGTGGAAAGAAGGACTTTTTACTTTGTGCTGCGGACGACATTTCTTCCAGTAGCTAGGTAGTCGTTAGCCTCGAAGCTAAAATATTTTCTTTCGACCGGAAAGTCAGAGTGAGGGCTTAGAATCGTGCCGAAAGCCAGAGCGAGGGGGAAGAAAGAGTTTTTCTTGCACAGATGAAATCCAACGTAAAATGGCAATAGAATGAAGGGAAAGGGCATTTTCATCTGCACGTTAATTAAAAAAAAAAAAGCAAGCGCTTTAAATGCCCGTCACGTTCAGAACGTTACATCGTAGCAGGGCCATACCGTCCGGCACGTTATCCACATATGCTTCACATGGACCAATCAGAAGAGCCGGTGCAGTCCACGTAAGCCTTGCTGCACCGGGAGCGATGTACAAAGACTTTTCCCTACGTAAAAGGTTCGAGCCTCCACAAAATAGTATCTGAAACCTAAAAACTCAACTACTTATTTCAGCGTTCAGATCGATCAAACCGAAGGAACCAACAAATCAAACAGTGGACAGGGATCTGAAATTACCGGGACGCTGCGGCCTCCAGACAAATGATGGCTTTGTTATGGAGTCGTCGAGGCGGACGTTGGAGAGGCGGAGGAGTTCCATGGTCTCCTCGAAGGGTGGCTTCGGGACAGCGAGGCCGAGCCGCTTGGCGATGGGGCTTCCGAGAGGAGACGGCATTTTGAAAAGCGGGAGGGTGGCGGGATGGCGCTTCGAGTTGGCGTATTCAAAGAAGGTGAAGTGCCGTACCCCAAAATAATAATAATAATAATAATAATAATAATAATAAATAAAGTGAAAATAAATAATTATAAATAATTACGTCATAATATAAACGCTTATCTAATCTAAGTGGTATTTTTGGCCTCCTTAAGTACGTCAATAATTTTATATTATTTTTTGACATAAACTATATTGTATTATTTTTTAATATAAATTTAGGTACCATGATTTTTTTTCATAATATATGGAGATAATTCATAAAAATTTTAAGAAAATCGAAGAGCTGAGATTCATGTCTTTCGATGCGAAATGACAAATAGACTGATATAGGCTCATTGAATTCTAACTTGTTTTATTTAGCTGGGCATGCACTGTGGATTGAGACATTTGATAGGAACACTATACCTTACATATCTATAATGCGAATAAAATGATAATAATAAAGAAGAAGAGATGAGGATGATGATGATGATGATAAATAGCTACATCTTCGGGTTTCTACCATATAAAGGAAGGAGGATCAGACCAATGTAACTTACGTAAGCTTGCTAATTAGATATATCTCATTACCAATGTTCCACCTACCCTCAATAAAATTAACAGTGCTGCATGCTATCGAAAGCATTTAAAGCTTACTAAAAATACTGAGTATTTCTTCTCTTACTTGGTGGATGTATCGATTGGTACTAATTTAGCTTCTCCATCTGGCCATCAGTCCCCTTACCGCATTTATTTTCCAATTTCTCTCATTATCATCAAATGGTCCATTATCCCATCTTACTCCAAGAATTTTATTTGAGATAGCTCACCAGCAGACAAGACTGCTTAATTTGCGAGGGGATGTTAGCTTTGTGAGGAATTTCATTGATTAGAGCAGCACGACAAATTTGCCTAAGGTCGCTAGCACAGCCTTAATTTTCTTTCTTTCTTTCTTTCTTTGTTTTATATTTTTATTTTATTTTTTTTTTTGAGTGTTAATGAGACAGTTGGGTTTGCTTGGACTCCACATCCCTCCATTCAGGCATCCAAAATAAACAAAAAGAAAAGAGAGAGAAAATATTTTTCATTAGATACTTGAAAAATTCATGCAAGATTTATTTATTAATTTATTTATTTTTGCGTGAAAAATGTATGTATAAATGTATATGCGAATGCAATTGCATATAAATGATAAATATTATTGATTTATTGAACTAAGATTTATTGGCTAATATTCTCTTTGAAACAAAAGTTTTAAAAAGTGATTATTTTTCTTTCCTCTTTTAATTTAGCTTAGCTATCTTGTTGGCGCATGAAATATGACCTCTATGATCAACATGCTACCATAAGGACTCACCAACTATACCCAAAAAGTCAGGCTGGGTAGGCCTATATAATTGATGGGGGCCCCTTGATGTTGCTAGGGATCAATATGCAACATGGAGATTAAAAACTTTTTAAGTGTTAATTCTTAGTTAGGATAAGCTACTCGTATGATCTCCTTTTACAGGTGATAATAGAATTAAATCAGATTATTTTGGTTCAAATTATTTTTAGATTTAGGTCATTGAAATTAAATTTTAATTCTAAATGATCGGGTTTAGACCTATGAGTCATTTTAGATTAGTTTAGTTTTTTTTCCTTTTAATAATTTAGTATAGACTTCTTTTTTATTCATTTTAAATAATTTATCAATGATTAATACAATTCTTTCTTTCTTCTTTTACCAAATTATTACTTTGAATACTAGAATAAATAGATATAAAATTACATAATTAAACATTAATAAAAATAATTGTTATAAAATTATAAAATAAAAATAATGTGATTAAGCAATAGTCTATAAAAATATAATTTAAATTAAATAAATATTAATATTAAATAATTAGTCAAATTACAAAATAAAATAAATAAATGTTGGACTTGTGCTTAATTTTACATGTAAAAAGTAAGTAAAGTTATATTCAATTCTATTTTTATTGCCTTGTTAAGAATATTTAAAGTTATTAATGTTGATCATTCAATACATTAAAATTAAAAATATATTTTTTAATTTTATTATTTATCGAGTCACATTACCATCAACTATATAATATATCAAAGAATATAAAATATTAACTATATAAATAATCTAATTATTAATTCATAAATTATATGATATTATCTATATATAATTTTAGAAGTTAAAACATATAAAATTAAAAATATATCTTACATAATACTATTGAGTTACCAAGAAATTAGTATTGTGCACGAGTATTGCTGGATTTTAAATTGTCAAGTTGGTAGCAGTGGATGCTCTTTTTTTAATTATTTTAAATCCTTTGCTTCAGCGAGCAACCAATTTTAGTGTTGCATGAAGTATACTCTTGCATTTTAGGTTTTGTTGCTCATCCTTTAAAAGTATATTAAAAAAAGGTTTCCTCAGTTTTTCTTCCCCTTTTTTGGGGAAATAAAAAACAAGAGCATAGTTTCAAGGATTTGCATTCATCCTATATCTAATATTACAAATCCCTCTCTACTATTTACATAGCATTTTTTTTTTTTTTTGGTACAAGCGGGCGATCACACTAGCCTAGTGTGAATCGGCCTAGATAGATCCGAATACAAAATTTGCTTCAACAGAGAAGGATAGAGGTTGCCCATCCTCCAGATTCATGAGCCGCCATGCTGAGCCACAGAAGAAGCCACCCAATCCGCCGCCGAATTGGCTTCACGATAAATATGACGGATCTGGGCACAGTCGACCTCACGCAGGATAGACCAAATGTCCAAAAGCATCAGATTAGTAGGGCCGGAATGGTAATCCTTCTTCTGCAGCCAAGAAATTATCGTCATGGAATCACCCTCGATCAAAATCCTCTGAGCATGGAGCATCCTGACTGCATAAGAAATGCCCGCCCAAGCCGCATAAAGCTCGGACATAAGGACAGAGGAATCAATAGTACCAAAACCTTCCGCTCCCAGCAAGTCACCATGAGGGCCACGGATGACAAAAACAGAACCAGCAACTCTACCACAGACACTCCTATCAAAGTTGATTTTGACGAACCCTGGAGGGGATCCCAGGAGATAAAAACCGTAAGCCGGTTCGCTGCCGTAGCACAGGGGATCCCCAGAGGCTAGAGACATCAGAACCAACCCGAGCATAGTTCGCAACCAAAGATCTAATCTTCCTCACAATCCTGGGGGAAGAAATAGAATCATTCGTAAAAGAAACTGGTTCCTTGATAACCAAATCTGATAAGCCGTGGCAGCCCAAAGACTACTCTTCTGCAGAGAAGCTCTACAAATATCAAGAAGGAAAGAGGAGCGAGGTGAACCCGAATCATCCATCCTGACAGAATAACCCACCATGTGCCATATCTGTCTAGTTCTGGGGCAAATGAAGATAACATGCTCAAAAGACTCCTCCTCCAACCTACATAAGGGACAACACGGCTGGATCGATAGACCCCTCCGAGAGAGAAGAAGATAGGTTGAAAGACAGTCCCACAGAAGCTTCCAGATAAATAGCTGCACCCTGGAAAGAGTAGGAAGCTTCCAAATCCACGCGGCATCCACTGATTGCTAGGACACTGGCATGAATATCTTCATCAAATCCCTGGTAAGAGCTCTTGAGAGACAGGATCTCTACCAGAGCCTAGAGTTAGATAAACTGCCAGTAGTAAGGGGCATCGATAGAATATGCCTAGAAAGCTCCAGCCCGAAGAATCGGGTCACCGAGGGGATATGCCAGGAGGGGGATCTAAGGAAATCAAATCCTTAACCCTTAAACTGGAAGGGATATCAATACTAATAAATGAGGGCCATCAAGAGAGGAAGCTCAGAAATCCAGATGTCCTGAATATCATCGATCGATGATCCATCTCCAATCATCATGATATGTGACCCATAATAGTCTAACCAAACCGACATACTTCCCTCCAAAAAGAGGAGCAACCCCGAGGCGACCAGCTATGTAAGACCGACGACCAGGCACCGTATCTAGCTCGTATCAGAGAGCTCCAGAGACAATGCGGCTCCAATAGGAATCTAGAAGCATATCTAGCAAGAAGGGCATCCCTTCTAACAATCAGAGACTAGATCCCGAGCCCACCTTCTTGGATAGGCATACAGACCATATCCCAGGATAATAGATGAGTACCATGACCTTCTTGCATAGAAGCCCAAAGAAAATCACGGAAACATCTCTCAATCCTATTAAGGCAGGTAATCGGAAGGACAGTGTTTGACAGGAGGTACAGGGGAAGAGAGGAGAGAACCGAGCGGATAATAATAACCCTAGCCATCATCGAAAGGCCAGTAACCTGCCACCCCTCCAAACGCTGACGGACCCTCCTCTCAAGCTCATAGTAGTCAGAACACCAGGGATGTCTCCCCGTGATAGGGATCCCCAAATACATAAACATGTCAGTCTGAGTAGAAATACCCGACAAATTAATAATGGCTTCCCTGATAGACCTAGAAGTCTTCGGGCTGAAACATATAGAGGACTTAAGAAAGTTGACCTTCTGTCCCGAAGCTGACAATACCGCTGA